>LPNX010767700.1:55277-86439 GCA_001517045.1 Pseudotsuga menziesii
CCCCATACCACTAAGGACGCCCCCTCCACTCTATCTTTGTCTCTCTCTCACACACAAACACATCCATATGTCTCCCCTTACCACTAACAACCCCTAACCTATTTAACCTACAACACCTAGACACCCCCACATACATCCACGCGTCTCCCCTTACAACTAACACCCCCCTCCCTTATATCACTCCCCAACCAATCCAAATACCTCTAACCACCACCCCCCTACTACATCCCCTCTACAACACCTAGACACCCCCACAATAATCTAACACCGCTCCCCCCTCCCCCACTCCTAAGATCCTAACACACCTTTTACTCTCTCTCTCACACACACATACACACACATCCACAGGTCACCCATCCCACTAAGGACCCCCCCATTTTGAGCATTTTATTGAAGCAAAAAGGGAGGACATTTTATTGAAGCAAAATGGGAGCATGTTTTATTGAAGCAAAACGAGAACACGATTTTTCAAGGTAAAACATGAGCGTGTTTTTGCCAAGTAAAACAAGAGCGCATTTTTGCAAGGAAAAACATGAGCGCGTTTTTGTGTACTATCCTAATTGGCATGCAAGTTGGCAGCCTTGGGACTGGGCTTGGCAGGGTCGGGATTGCTTGGGATGATTTCTATTTTATGGATCAAGAGTGATTGACTTCACTTTACCATTGCATCTAAAAGGTCCCTCAACTTCGTGCACTCACCATGTTGTATTAAACTATTAGGGGATAATCCTTGATTATGGTTATATGACTTGATTTCTTGGTAGTAAATCATCATTGTTTGTTTACACTCTACCATTGAAGAATTTAAAAAAGAAGTTTGTTAAGTTATAACGAGTTTAAATATTAAATGTAGCATGTATAATATAATTAATGATTTTCCATGAGCTTCAATAGCTAAAAGATGTGGTTAGTTGTTACTAAGAATAATGAAGGTGAAGATTTAATGATAAGTGAGCCATGCTTAGTTAAGATGTTTGATGAAGAAAGTGGATGTAAGAAAACAAGGTCTTTACTAAAGTCATAGTACTAATATATAATACTATAATTATTGCATAAATGTTGATTCTCGTCAATTGAGTGTGTGCTTTTAAATTAGGGAGGATTTAATAAAAATTTAGCTCTATATCAAACCAACTTTTAAAAATGATAGATCTTAACATTCATAGATGCATCTAACTATATTCCTCATGCTTAATGGTTCATAGTTTTCAACTCCACTACAACAAGGATACTCAACTTAAACTCCGGGGAGATAATAGTTAGTTTTAGGTATGAAGTACTATAAGATGGTATGTTAAATGATTGTATTTAAAGGTGTGAATGTTTATAGTTCTAGTATTAAGATGATGGTTTCCAATGATATAAACATATTGATAATGAGGTTAATGTGTTGATGTATGGATGATTAAAAAAAAAATTACCCCATTTTCCGAAATAGTAAGGAGGAATTTAGGTATGTTACATCCATGCCAAGTCCACAAGTGCAGTGGGTATAGGTCGAACAGGGAGAAAGCTAAAAGGGTATATTATTTAATTTTAACTATTTTTTGGCTACATAACCATATAATGTGATTTACTCTCTCTTTACCTATTTGGTTTTTTCATCTCTCTTTAATTTTTTAAAAATATACTACACTAATTTTTTTTAAATATACTACAGTGTATGTTTCACATTCCTCATGAAATTTTTGTTGCGTTTGAAGATATGTGATGTGTTTTTTGGTTGTGTACTTGTTAGGTTTAGTGAGAATGTGAAGGAAGCTCAAATATCAAGTCCCATGCAGAGTCCATAGGTGCAATGGGTGCAGAAAAACAATGTGTAAGATGAGAAGGTACAATGGGCTCAAGGGCGAAGAGGGTGAAAGCTAAGAAGGTATATTGTTTAATTTTAACTCACTTTTCTGCTACGTAATATATAATGATAGGCCCTTTAACGACTATCAGAAATAACCGAGGTGGGGCCATGTGTAATCCCTTTTTCCTACAAGGATTTGTAGGCCCGATTAAAATTTATTTAAAGAATTCCTCCATTAGTCGTACTTATAGAAACACAAAGGTGTAACGGAAGAGTTAATTTGGTTTGTTTATTCTCCTTATAGAAACACAAAGGTGTAATGGAAGAGTTAATTTGGTTTGTAAGGACGTATAATATTAGCGATTTAATGAGATATTCAACTTAGCTATTAAATAATTGGTGTTTGTTCTTTTGTTTCAGATTTACATCGTCCTTGGTGAATGGTTTGTTGTTTATGGATTTAAATGGCTTCCATATTATTCATAATAATGACATTTTCATGCTTAATTTCAACGATTTCATTGCCAACATAAAGAAACAAAATAATTGTAATGATAACACATGATTTGTTTATCAAATATAATAATATAATAATAATGACTCGTTTACTTTTTTATTGAGATATAAATGTATTAAATTTATATTATTGCTGGGTATATGTTATATTCTTTGTATGTGTATGTGGAGGGGAGGTGCGCCTGTCACCAATGCCCCTGGCGAACCCTGTTGGCACCTTCATAGAAACAGCCTACCCGTTGTTTTCAAGGCGAGTGTAGCGAGCTAATTTTTTTTGTTGTTTTTGGTTATTTTAGATAATTTTCTAAATATTTGTAATTTAAGCCCGATTAAGGGATTGGAGTCTATTTTCTAATCTGGGTTAATGAATTAGGGTATTGGATGTTGTTGAATACCTATATTTTGTATTGTGAGGGATTCATAATGATAATGAGAAAATAGGAGGTGGGACTCCAAGGTTTGTTTGTTTTCTCGGTTAAGGGTTTCCAAGGTAAATCTATGTGTTTATGTATAAAATGTTGTGGTGCAAAATCTGTTTTTTCTTAAAAGAATATGTATGCCTTGCTTCTCTACACAAGTTTAAAACTTACCTGTGGTATCAGAGCTCGATTATTGGCATTGAAGGGATTCCTTTCTTGCTAAGGGTTCGACATGGTTGATGGATCTTTTGTTTGTGATAAACCTGGGTTCAATGGGAACTTTGCAGCGTTGATTTGTGCATTGAAAGAAAATGGCAAGGATTTGAAAATTGAGATCGAGAAATTTAACGAATATACTTTTGAGCTATGGAAGCTCAAAATGGAGGATATTCTTGTAGATTGATAACAATCGATTGTTGTGGATCCCAGTGTGAAACCCATTGGAACATCACAAAATGATTGGAATAAATTAGAAAGAAGGGGGAGGAGTACAATATGATTATGCTTATGAGACTCTGTGTTGTTGAATGTATCTGGTTAAGATAGTGCGATAACAATTTGGGGGAAACTAGGGATTTTGTATCAGTCATCCCTTGTGAACAAATTGTTTCTGCAAAAGAAATTGTTTCATCTTACAATGGATGAAAATGACACATTGATAGATCATCTGAATGTCTATGATAATCTAGTAATTCAGATAACTTCTATTGGCATTAAAATGACTGAAGAACATAAATGTATTACATTATTGTGTTCTTTGCCAAATTCTTTGGATAACCTAATTGTTTCAATAGGTAGTGTTAGTCAAGTGAGCTTAAAATTTGATGAAATTGTATGATCCCTACTATCATAAAAGATGAGGTGGGAAACCATGGATAATCATAGCATGGAATCCAAGTTTACATGAGAGGTATCACCCTAGGAGAGAATAAAAAATAAGGGATCCAGGGGGGATTTAAATTGAAGGGTAGATCTAAATCCCCAAGAAAAGCAATAAGGAAGTGGTGGAAATGCGGTAAAGTTGGGCACTATAGAAAGTATTGGATATCTAAGAATGTTGAGAAAGCAAAGGGATTTGAGGATACCCATTCCACAGAGGAAAATACCTCCCCGAAAGAAATAGGGGATATATACCTAACTTCCACTGGTAATCATTCATATCATGATATATGGTAGATTGACTTAGGTGCATTATGCCATATGACCCCTCATAGGGAGTGGTTCTGTGAATATGAAAAGTACAATGGAGGATATGTTTATTTGAGAGATGATTCACCATCCAGTACCGTTCAATGTGGTATATTCAAGCTAAAACTCAAGGATGGAAGGATTAGAACTCTACGTGGAGTGCTACACATTCCAAATATATTAAGAAATTTGATATCTAGTGGAAAGATGGATGTTGAAAGTGTAAATATTGTTTGTGGAGATGGTGGTTGCGAAATGGTTCGAGGATCAATGGTATTGATGAGGGTAGTTTAGTATGGAACTCTATACAAACTTTTGGGAAGCACTATCATTGATGAATGTAATAGTTCTGTTCTGCTTGAGGAAGAAGATAATAATGACAAAAATAGCAGTGCGTGAAGAGGAAAGACAATGGTATGGCATCAAAGATTGAGGCATATTGAAGAAAAAGGGCTTTGAGCATTACAAGGTAAAGGTATCATTGAAGGTATGACTGATTACACTCTGGATTTTGATTTTGGTGAACATTGCATATATGAATTTAAACATAATCTAATAATATTTGCATCTAGTGCTACAAGAGAAAATGGAATTCTAGAGTTAGTACAAAGTGATATATTTTAACATGTTCCTATTCCATTATTAGGTAGATCTGTGCATTATGTTTCATTTATAGATGATTCCTATAGATGTTTCATTAGCATGTAGGTCCTAAGAGTTGTGCATCAAGGTGTTCAACTTTGAAATGGGAGGATAAGGGGGAAAACCAATAGCGTTTTTTTTCCCTGTTTCTTCTCCAACGATAGCTATTCTTCAGTTTTGATTGCAACATATGTAGTCTGTTTAGATTATTTAGTTGTCTGCAATTTTTCCTTCTTTTCATTCTCTTTCTGTTCAAAGAATCTATTTCTTTCTTCCAACACTCTGAGTTTCAACTGCTTTTGAGTCTCATGGATAAGAACTCTCTTAACTGGATTAATTACTTTGCTTTGAACTTCTTCAAAACTGTGAACTACTTGGAAAATAAAATCATCTGGTGAACTACTGATGAACTTCTTCAAAATTCATCAATTAAAATGATAAAAAAAATGAAATCCTCCTATAAAGACTACGCCCACATACCCATGATTATAAAAATACAGGTCAACTCAAGCAACTCTTGATCATGGTTGTTAATCAAAGAAACTTAACCCTTTTTTTCCAACTCACACATGCATTTGAACCTCGATATAAGTCTAAATACCTTCATCAAGCACTATAAAAATAACAAGGTTCACTCAAACGCATTTCACTCTGTGTGACCCAGCTTGCATGCAAACCCGTATCATATTTTATACAATGTGAAACAAAAAAAACAAAAACAAGTTGTTTCTTTTATGAACTGAAGAGACAGAGGGAATATCTTGTTGTAAGGAAGTGACAAAGGGAATATCTTGTTCTAAGGAAGTGACAAAATTTATTAACCTTATTCATCTGACGTATCACTTGTATTTTTCATTTACAAAATGTATCAACCTTATTCCCGTGACGTATCACTTGTATTTTTCATTGTTATTTCCATGGTCTGTGATTTATATTTGGTTGTGACGTATCACTTGTATTTTTCATTTACAAAATGTATCAACCTTATTCCCGTGACGTATCACTTGTAATTTTCGTTGTTATTTCCATGGTCTGTGATTTATATTTGGTTTTTCTGGGTTGTGATGTCTCTATTTTGCCATTAGACTTTTTTGACATTATGTCACAGCTTTTTTTAAATCTGGTTCTTATGGCATTTTTTCACATACAATTTTGTTGATGGTCACACACAAATTTTCATCAAACGACAAACCTAAATTTAAAAGAAAAACGGAGGCAGAGATGAAGGAAGAGTAAATACCATTTGTCCTTACTGAACTTCTGCACACTGCCCATCTCGTGAATGGCTTTTATTTTTGTTTTCATATTCAAGAAAAAGAAACCTTGTATAACATAGTAATAAATTTTAAGCGACATTCTTGAAATATAAATTGAATTTTATAGTATTTATCATAGTTGCATGGGTACCGCTCTTGGGATTTTGGGAATACGTATATGGTTCCTAGCTCCTCGGAGCTTGGGAGCTACTACGAAACGTTCCTTTTTTTATGGGAGATTCTTTTTGGGAACTTGCTTTTGTCGCTCCCTTTTTCTTGAAAGTTGAGCTTGTAGAAGCTCCCTCTCTATTTGGGAGCTTCCAAAAGCTCCCAAAGAAGGGAGCTTCTATAAGCTCCCGACCATGCGGAGGCCAAAATCATAAGAAAAGTGTTGAAAATCAATTGAATGATTGAAGTTTATTGTGTCAAGAAATCACCAATAATAAAAATTTCAATTGAATCTATCAATAATGTCATTTTTATTTTTATTTTCAAGGTTATATAAATAAAGAGGGCCCACACCTCTTAAATGTTTAGATCCTTTCACACTCAAAATATATGCTGCAAGTGTACTTAAGTGGATACAAATGGATCTTTTACAATACTTCTCAAGTGAATACAAATGGATCTTTTACAATACTAAGATATTGGACAACTTTAAATCATATCTTAAATGATTATAGCTAGCTTGTGTTATTCATAGTGACTGATATAGCAATTTAAGATCATAAACCATATCAAATTGAAGATACCAAAAAATTTGAAAGTTTGTTAGTTGAACTTAAAACTATCAAGTTCTTTCACATTAGAAGTAAGTAGTAATTACCATAACAAAAATGCAGAGCCACCCAAAGACTAAGCACTCTTAGGAGCAATAATATAGATGGAGTTGGAACAAGGAATTAGAAAAATATTGAATCTTATGATTTATGAAGCTATTGGTGCTTCGTACACATATATGCAACCTTCCTTTACAAACTCGTACAATGAGATTTATATAATGTAGACCTAGAGGAGTGAACAAATTTAAAAAGCAATAATTTCATGACACTACTAGAGGATTGAGAGGATAAAATAGTTTAAGCTATGAAATTAATCAATTATGTTTTTTTAACTTTATTTTTTTTAAATATATTTTAAAAAATTAATATATATTATTGCCGCTCCCAACCCTACATTTCTTGCCAGGAAAAACCTAACCATATCAAATACTCATGTCTACATAACCTATACAACATAGATATTTACCCACTTCTATACTATAGATTGAAGCTATGATATATCTATTACTTAAACCCAAATATTATTATGGACATGTTGGCTTTTCTATTTCTTTATTACGAAACAAAACCGTGTATATTTAAACATTAATCTACTTTTTCCTAAATATTCATTTTGTCTTTGTATTATCCCAAATTCAACATTAATTTCCTAAAAACAACAGTTATAAAGAGAAAAACACCATGGGATGCATGTGATTCATTATGTCTAAAGTTATGAATAAATAAATTTGAAGAAGTAATCAATATATCACACATTTAAATTGTACTATTTTATACTCGCACATTAATTGTTTACTTTCAACGTGAAGCGTATATCAAATTTAATTTTTAATGGGTTTTGTTTAATTTTATGTTAATGATTGACGGTTAAAGTGAGTTTATTAGATCTTAAGAAATTATTTGATTTGTTGTAATAAATAATTGTTTCAAAGAGGCGCATTCTACACTCTTGAATGGGGATGTGTAAGTCCTGACATGCTCATCCTAGAGCTGACATGTGTCTTTTATAAAAAATAATAAAATGTTATAAAAATAACATGTTGGCTCAATTTAGGTTTAAAATATTTTTTAGAACCACATATATAAGACTGCAAATTGAAACCATAAACATTTCGTTCTCATTTCCTCAACAGTTCCACTCTAAAAAAGGAGTTTGCAGTTAAAGATAATTGATACCTTTCGGCGTTTGATAGATCCTTTTTAAAATGGATTTATGGTGGTTCCTATGCTCAAATAACTTAGAAACAAGTGTATTGAGGTCACCATAGTATTGATAGGTTAAAATATTAGTGAGGTTAGTATTATAATAAAGATTGGGAAACTGAGATCTAATGTGGTTGTAGGAAGGGAACATTAAGAGAAATTGACTTTCATCTTCAACATTCTTAGACTCACATAGATGAGAAATTATTTCCTCCCACAATGTTTTAGGAATTGTTGAGCGCCCTGTTTCACTACGAAGCTCGTGAGAGTTCAATCTTATTTTGTCTATGTTAGTTTTCTTCTTCAAGCTAGTTAAAATAGAAAGATAATATTGTTCTTCTAAATTATGGTCAATGACCTCCTTGTAGTATCTTAACTTCTTTTTGACTTCTAAATCATTTTCACTCTATATTTTCTTTTTAAACTTAGTTGTAATAGTACTTTTGATGTTATTTATATCTTTCAAAGTTGCATATTTGTCTTCCCTCAAAGGTATAACCAAGCTATAATATCTTTATGCCAACCTCTCTTGAGCCTCAAGTGGATTTCGCTAGATTTTAAAGCAATTTTAGGGAGTCTCTGGTCTCCTATGTTAGTTATCTTGTACTTGTACGTCAAGTACCTTGTCATAGCAATGCTTTAAATGGAGGAAAGGCTTGATTCTATAAGAAGAGTGCAATAAGGTGTGTTTATTTTAATTCATAGGTTATAAGTTATAAAACATTTTTGAATTTGCTCGATCTTTCTCCAAGATTCTCTAGAGATGTTGCAACCCCAAACTTCGCAACCATATAAGATAACCAGAATGAAGAGATTTTCAAAGTGTAACTTCATTTTTTCCTGCATCACAAACTTTGCAAATTTACAATTATTTTCAAGGCCAAAATAAGCTTTCCATCGTCCATTAATCCTTTTTTCAATGTTATAGTTCAAGTTCTACTTGTAATAAATATCAATTCCAAGATATTTATAGGAGGAAACTTCCTCCAAGTTGTTATTGACATATACACAATTATCACAAGCGACATTCTTAGACTTGATAATCATTACCTTTTTTTTCTTAATATTAATAGTCATACCCATGTTAGAGCATAAATCCTTGAGAGTTCTCAGTTGTTTGTTAAGGTCAAATGGACACTTTGGCATAATAACAATATCATTGGCATAAAGAAGAAGGATGATGACAATTCCATCTAACGTCGTGTCGACACAAGCCATTTCCTCTTAAAAAACCTTTTAGCTTATCAATGTAAATGCCAAAAAAGATAGGAGAGGGGCGAAACCTTGCTTAACTCCAATATTACAGCTAATGTCTTTTGACCACCCCTCACTCTTGAGTCTTCGTGTATTTGGCAATGACAGTCTCATAGAGTCTTATACATTGAAGTGTATATCAAACTTAAACTTATTTTAATGGTTCATTTTATGAGATATATATAATCTTATTTTAAAGCAAATGTCGCAACCTTTAAACTATTTATAAGTATATTGTTGAATGCATAATGTTTAATTCAAGATAGTAGTGGATATATATATATATATGATGGACCGAGTGGGGACATCGAGTGAGGCCTCGACATAGCCACCCGGGGATTTGACCCCAAGACCATCTGCTAGCATAAACTCCTCTCAAGTACTTGAGCTAACCCAAGAGGCATTTATATTATTTTTTTAATAATTATTTATATTGAATTTCAAACTACTATCATAGAATCAATATGTATAGTACACTTGTCTCATCCTAAACCATATATGAAAAAGGATATATCGTACTTTAGCCAAAAATTATAAAATACTAATGACTATCAACTTAATATCTACTTAAATATTATTAGATAATTTAATTTTAAAACCAAAATTTAGGTTTAAATCAATGTTTTTATGTAACAAATAACTTTTATTCATAATTATTTCGATAACTTTATTTAATTATTAACCTTATTCTTGTGACGCATTATTTTTATTTTTCATTTACAAAATTTATTAACCTTATTCCTGTGACGTGTCACTTGTATTTTTCTTTGTTATTTCCATGGTCTGTGATTTATATTTGGCTTTTGTGGGTCGTCATGTCTCTATTTTGCCATTAGACTTTTCTGACATTAAGTTCTCATAATTTTGTAAATATGGTTCTTGTAGCATTTTTTGAGACACAATTTAGTTGATGGTCATACATTTTATACTCTCGTGTAATTTTATACCTTGAAAGTGTATACTAAACCTATTTTGGATTTTTAATATTATGATGATAACGACGATGGTTAAAGTGAGCTAAGATAAACATTGATTTATTAGAATTTAAGAAATTATTTGATTTGTTGTAACAAATTAATTTTATGCTTAAATAATTTGTTGTAACTCATGTCACCATAGTTTTGATAGGTTAAAAGATTAATAAGGTTGGTATTATAATAAAGATTGGAAAACTGCAATCTCATGTGGTTGTAGGCATGTAAATTAATTAGAGAAAGTGACTTTCATCCTCAACATTCTTACTCACATAAATGACAAATCCTTTCCTCCCACGATGTTTTAGGAATTGTTGAGCACCATGTTTCACTACGAAGCTCATGAGAGTTCGTTCTTATTTTGGCTATGCAATTTTTCTTCTTCAAGCTAGTTAAAATAGAGAGATAATTTTGGTCTTGTAAATTAGGGTTAATGACCTCCTTCTAGTATGTTAACCTTCTTTTGACTTCTAAAGCATTTTCATTCCATATTTTCTCTTTAAACTTAGTTGTAATAGTACTTTTGATGCTATTGATATCTTTCAAACTTTCATTTTAGTCTATCTCTCAAAGGTATAACCAAGTTATGCTATCTTTATGCTAACCTATTTTGAGCCCCAAGTGGATTTTGCTAGGTTTTAAAGAAATTTTAGGGAGTCTCTTGTCTCCCATGTCATTTATCTTGCACTTGTACATTAAGTACCTTGTCATAGCGATGCTCTCAATGGGGAAAAGACCTGCTTCTATAAGAAGAGTGCAGTGAGGTGTATTGCTTTTAATTCAGAGGTTATAAGTTATAAAATGATTTTGGATATGCTCGATCTTTCAGTAAGAATATTTAGAGATGCTGCAACCCTAAACTTCACAGACATATAAGATAACAAGAGTGATGAGAGTTTCAAAGAGTAACTTCTTTTTTTCCCGCATCACAAGGTTTGCAAATTTACAATTGTTTTCAAGGCCAAAATAAGCTTTCCATCCTCCATTAATATTTTTTTAAATGATACAGCTTGTAATGAAAATCAATTCCAATATATTTATAAGCAGAAACTTCCTCCAAGTTGTTATTGTTAGATACAAAATTATCAAAGTGACCTTCTTGGACTTGATAATCATTACCTTTGTTTTGTTAGTGTTAACAATCATACCCATGTTACATCATAAATCCTTGAGAGTTTTGAGTTGTTTGTCAAGGTCAAATGGACATTTTAGCATAATAACAATATCATCGGCATAAAGAAGAGGATCATAACAATTCCAGCTAATGTCGTGTTGATGCAACCCATTTCCTCTAAAAATACTTCTAGCATACGAATGCAAATATAAAAAAAGATAAGAGAAAGGAGGAAACCTTGCTTAACTCAAATATTAAAATTAACGTCTTTTGACCACCCCTCATTGTTCTTGTATTTGGCCATAAGTATATTGTTGAATGCATAAAGTTTAATTCAAGAGAAATACCATATTTTATACGATGTGGAAATACCTTCATCGAGCAGTGGAAACCAAAAGAAAAACAAAAACAAGCTGTTTCTTTTATGAACTGAAGAGACAGAGGGAATATCTTGTCGCAAGGAAGTGACAAAGGGTATATATTGTTGAAAATATTGTTGTAAGAAAGTGACACAAGGAATATCTTGTTGAAAATATTGTTCTAAGAAAGTAACAAAAGGGAAGGGAATATCTTTTGGAAGTGGACAAATGAAATGAATGTCACGACAGAGTGTCGACACAATCAGAGGTAACGCCTGGCGTTAGGTGTAAATAGATTGATTGATAAGTAGCATAATTCACTGGAATATCGGTGTTATGGACATCACTAATTGGTATATGTCCATAAATATAATTTTAACGGATAAAATTTGAATTTGGATTTAGATTAATAAATTTTAGAGATGCTGCAACCCTAAACTTCACAGACATATAAGATAACGAGAGTGATGAGAGTTCCATTTAAGAGTAACTTTTTTTTTCCCGCGTCATAAGGTTTGCAGATTTACAATTGTTTTCCACGGCAAGATAAGCTTACCATCCTCCATCAATATTTTTTTCAATGCTATCTAGTTCCAGTTGATCTTGTAATGGATATCAATTCCAATATATTTATAGGAGGAAACCTCCTCCAAGTTGTTATTGTCATATACAAAATTATCATAAGTGACATTATTGGACTTATAATCATTACCTTTGTTTTCTTAGTGTTAATAGTCATACACATGTTAGAGCATAAATCCTTGAGAGTTCCCAGTTGTTTGACAAGGTCAAATGAACATTTTGGCATAATAACAATATCATGGGCATAAAGAAGAAGGATGATGACAATTCTAGCTAATGTCATGTCAATTCAACCCATTTTCTCAAAAGAACCTTCTAGCTTATCAATGTAAATACCAAAAAGAATAATAAAGAGAAACTTCGCTTAACTCCAATATTACAATTAATTTATTTTAACCACCCCTCACTCTTTTTGTATTTGACTATGATAATCTCATAAAGTCTTATACCTTGAAGTGTATATCAAACATAAACTTCTTTTTAATGGTTTGTGTTATGGGATATATATAATCTTATTTTAAAGCAAATGTCTCAACCTTTAAACTATTTATAAGCATATTGTTGAATGCATAATGTTTAATTCAAGACAATATTTTATTTTACAAATAAATATGCCATGTATTCATAAATATAAATATAAGTGGAGATCACGTTTATTTAAATATATAATATTCATAAATATAAGTGGAAATCACTCTTATTGTTTCTAATGGGGATATATGATTCAAGAAAGTGAATTAATTTAAATACTGGGGATATATGATTCAAGAAAGTGAATTAATTTAGATACTGATTTTAATATTTGCATTTCCTTAATGTTAAACTATAACATAAATCTTATTTATTTATTTAAAAATTTTAAATTTATATTTAACTATGACTTTATTGGTTAGATACTAGTGATTAACATTTAAAATTGAACCCTTCCCAGCCCTTCCAAAGGGTTCGAAGAGTAAAGTTAAAATTGCCCTTCAAAAAAAATTAAAATCTGAATTTTACCCTTCCAATTAAGAAGGGCAGAATTTATATCAACATTTCAAAACAAGGGAAACATTTGAAAATATCCATCCATATAAATTTCTCAAGATGTTGAAATTCCTATGCTATAAAGTTCAAATCATCATTCAAAATATTGGAGATATGATAAATTATAACCACTCACTCACTCATGTTATACACTCACAACTTAGTTGTGCAAGATGGACAGTAATCATTGATGACTACGAGGCACTAGCCATCAAGATGTGACTCTGACACCCAAGTCACTTGGGGCTGCAATCTGAAGTGTGACAATGTGTCAACAAGTACAATTATAACAAAAAAGAGCAACTACTAGTTTACTACTAGGCCTAAAACGAGCTCAAAACTTTGTGCCTACTACTTATGTGAACCTCGCTACCATTGTCCACTTTATTTTTTGTCAAAATGAAATTCAAAAGGCTTATTTGATAAGTACTCCTCTGCAAGACTTCATTTCTTGCATGAATATCATTGACTCACGACAACTATAAAGATGACTTGATGCCATGCAAATACAAATAATGGCATGTAGCTAGGATCACAAACTGTGCAGAAGCCGATTTATGCATTACTTGTCCTTACAACCTCTTCTCCTTAAATCCTCATCTCATAGTCATAACTAAGGATTATTATGCATGTACATCCTCATCTTAATTGGGTCAAGGCACAAAGACAACCATAAAATATTAAATGTGTCAAGACGTAAAGAGTAAGCGACATAAGTAAGTCTTATATTAAATTTACCATATAAGTCTTTAATTAACACTATCAATTGATATTTGATACATTGGATTGTTCTGATATTCTTATCACTCCTTACCAATGTGATTGCAGGGAATTCTTTGAAGGAGAAGTCCATAATTTTAGGTCTTCTTCCTCATCATCATGCCTTTTGGTAAGATAATATAAAGGGTTGTGGCCTGCATCAACATGAAAAACAGTTTCGACATAGAGTTTATACACATTAATTGTTTTCATTAAATAACTTAAATTCCTACCCGTGACTGTCGATTCACCGAATCATCTATTGGAACAAAACACAACAAATTTTAGAGCCCCAAGCCCTTAATTACTCCACGGGGACTTCACTTAGTGAACCTCTCATGTAGCACGTGCAATAGTGGGATATTAAAGAATACCCTTAATTTTGGTAGATATTGACCGAGACTCTTTTTGTTGAAACCCCCTCCCAATACCTAAAACCTTCCCCCCACCCCTTTTTATACCCCAATCCTTATAAACGATCCTACCCCCCCAGCTTAAACCCCTCATCCCCCCCAATACCTGCAATATATTGGTTCAATTTTGGACAATTTTAAAACCCACAATATGAACTAACATGCTAGGATATTGGCTAAGAAGTGAAGCCCCCGTGAATTACTCACACCTAGAACTTTCTCAAATCTAGCCATTAATAAACTTGTTTTGGTATTTTTGTTTAATTTAAAAGGCGGATTGTTGAGACTCAAACATGTAGTGATTTGCAAGGATTCAATTGACTTAGGATTGATTGCATTTCCCATCCATTCCATACATGTATGATTTCATGACAAGTGTTGAACAAAAAAATGGATGCCCCAACCCCGGTTATGCTAGCTTTGCTAACTTGCTTGGTATAGAGGAATTTGTTTTTAATGTTTTCTAAGCATTAGAGGACTTTCAACTAAAAATGGGCCTTTTAACCATAATTCAAATTCCATGTCATCATGTGTCAGCCAATGCAATTTCTTTAAATTTGAAATACCGTATAGATCTTAAACAATTTTTTAATATAAATTTGGGGATAAGTATCATAAAAAACTACTTTTTTTGTTTGTATTTTCGACATATCTCCCTATGTTTTTACTCAAATTTCGATTGGGAGAGCTCCATGGATGTAAAATTAAATTCCGCATTAAATGAGTACCCACTCGACATACTTTTGATGAACCCCGCTACCCCAAAAACAAGAAATACCTAAAAAACGTGATGCGGAATTTAATTTCACATCTAATGAGCTCTCCCAATCGAATTTTGAGTAAAATCACAGGGAGATATGTCGAAAATACGAACAAAAAAATTAGTTTTATTATTTTCTTCCTCCAAAATTAATAAATATTATTTTATTATTTTTTCTTAGGAAGCCCATTTGTGTTGAAATTTCCTCTAATTTTGTGTATTATTTTTCTTAGGTGCCCAATCCTTATCATTCTTACATCTCTCAAGATTGGATTGCATGTGGATGCCACAATATGGTTATGGCATAGTCTAAGAAGCTTTTTTGTATAATGAAGTGTGCTCAAACTAGAAAAATACAATAGAATAGTTTTTATGTTACTGAACTGTAAAATTAATGATACACATATGACAACTTAACGTGTTTAAAAAGAGTTTCATTGAAAATATATCATTTTTTCATGTATATATTAAGGGGTGCTCAATTGTTTAAAATTGTAAAAAATTGAAGAACAATATTTATTTTTTGCATTTTTTTTGGTGAAATGGTTTAGTTAATTTATACTTGTCAATTGAAGTACAATTATTAATATTTCCTTTCATCCCTAAAGGGATCAGAGAATAAAGTCCCTTCCAATTGAAATTAAGACCAACCCTTCAAAATTGATCACTGCTAGATTTTGAAGTCCCAAGACCAAGTGTCATGATGATATTAGACTTTGTAGTGATGTTTGGAAGGTACTGTGTATAGTCTGCAAGGTACTGTGTATAGTCTATAAGTAATATTAATCGAGTACTCTGTATTGTCCTCGTATTGTGTGTTTGGTTAATGCTCATGATGGCTCGTTCGCACATTGCTTTCCCATCGCGTGACATTTGGGTGATGAATCTCATGGGAATTCATAAGTCTGGACTCTGCTTGTGGTGCAAAACCCATGGTGTGCAAATATAATTGATGTCCTCCCTCTTTACCTATTTGGGTTTTTCGTCTCTTTAATTTATTTTTTAATGTATTACAATGTACATTTAACATTCCCCATGAAAATTTTTGTTGTCTTTTAAATATCTCACATGGGTTTTCTTGGTTTTGTAATTGTTAGTTTTAGTGGAGAAGACAAGGAAACCCAATGCATATCCTTGGGAGCTTGTAATATTTTGTTTATGAGAGAACAGATTCCCAAGAGTCAATGCCGAGTTATACACTAAATTTTTGTATGATTTAATATCGTTTTATTTGAGCGTGAAGAATATGTTTGAAATAATTTTCTTGTATAGGATGTTTAATTCTTTTTTCACGTGGTTTATGGCCTTGAGAATAGAGGACGAGTCTTTTCATCCTATCGACTGCAGTTTTGGGAGCCTAACCTTGAAGGACCTCGAGAATTGGATTTGTGAGAATTGAACCTTCGACCTCAATATCAAATTGTCTTTGGATTTAGACTCTGTAACCCACCTAGAACTAAAAAATAAATATTTTTATTTATTTGAGAAAACATTATGTTAAAATTATTGTAAAGTTTTTATGACCAAGTTGGTCAAGGATGACAGTAATTGAAGATTTATTTATTTGAGTAATTAAATAGAAGAGACACCTATCCAAATGAGAATATTGAAAGAGTATTCATTGACCCACTATGAGGAATGAGCAACTGTAGAAGGAAGATTGACAAGTGGCAGCATTGGCATTTCACTTTCTAGCTATTGTAGGAAGCAAAATCCCTCAGAATTGTGGTCATGTTCCCTGAGAAGGGAAATTGAGCAGGTGGCTCATTTAATTTCAAAACTGACCCAAAGACCTAGGAAATCTTATAAATACCATCGAATTGAGCAGGAGGATCACTACATTCTTTTTCCAAGTGAATCAACCTTGTGATTGCTGCAAACTGAAAAGTTGGGCACATAAGGAATTCGATGAGGCAATAAGCTAAAGTGAAATTATTCATTTAAGTCTGCTATAGAGTGCTAAGTTTCAGAAATTTCTGCGCACAATGTTGCATAGTTTCTTCATCCTAGTGGTTCAGTGAACATGCTCGGTGGTCCTAAGCAAGTAATCTTGGCTGCTTCAGGAGACGATTGGGTAGAACAGTCTCCTTTGGGTGTTTGTCACCCTTCTGCAAATTATCCAGGTTCTAAATTGATTGTTATTTATCTATGATTTTAATTTATATCTATATTTTGTTTATGCAGAATCTGTAATGTTTTACAGAGTTTGAATGGTAACTGTTTTATATGGTATCTATATGAAAAGGAAAAGTTATAGTTATTTCCTTATGATATTATAAATAGTTTTTCTAATGTATATTTCTCTAATAGTTGTAAAATCTATCATTATAGTTGTAGATTATAATGATCAGTGATTTATGCAAAATACATTTCTACTTCAACTAGTATTAGTTGCATTACATTTATTTAAATTAGA
Organism: Pseudotsuga menziesii; assembly: GCA_001517045.1. NCBI lineage: Eukaryota > Viridiplantae > Streptophyta > Pinopsida > Pinales > Pinaceae > Pseudotsuga > Pseudotsuga menziesii. The sequence continues at coordinate 72,736 of LPNX010767700.1, forward strand.
AGTGCTAAGTTACAAACTAGAATTTGAATCTCCCTCTTATCACTTAGTGTACCTAATATTTACTTAGACATGTATTATATAATTATATTTTCTTATAAGTATTAACCAAAAATATGGTTTATAAAGCTAATTTCTAATCTGTGAACCTCATTAAAACCCTTCAAATCCGACAGAGTTCTATTAAAAGGGATCTTCTATGTAATTATACATTACATTAATTTAAACAGCAACTAAAAAATTTTACAAATCTAAACAAAACTATTATTACTTCGGCCTCACAACCCCATCTTAAACTAATCAAAATAGAGTAATGGCCTCACGGTTGTAACTTTTAACTAATCCATTATTACACAAACCAAGTATTGAAGTAGAAATGACCCTTCGACCTTAAAAAGATTTTTAATAAACCAGTGTTCAATCTACAATAAAAATTAAGTAATAATTCATTTGGTTTCCATATCGAAACCTGCTCTCAGCTAAAACAAGAAATAGGAACTTTTCCATTCTAATAAACCTCCAATTCATAAATTCATCCAAAAACGAGCTCGAATCCCATAGGAGTAGTTATACCCACAAACAATAAACCGATTTATAAACTAGAACTAGTAGATCCATCTGCTTCTAACAGCAGCGCCTTACGATGCGTTGGGAAATATTTTCCCCTATTTTCTTGACAAAGCATGCCTCTACGAAAAAACTAACTAAAATGAAAATAGAGTATCAACCTCTCGACCTTAACAATATAATTATTCATCTACTACAGAATTGAAGAAGGGCGTCACAGCCTTAACAGATATTGAGAATAATATACTAGAGAGTTTCAACCATGGCAACATCCACACTACCAATACAAGGAACAAAATCGATTGTAAAAACACATTATCAAGCCCTTACAAGAGTATATTTTATTTTAAAACAAAAACTCTACCAGTCTTGGAGAGATAGCCGAAAAGAATGATCAAACACTCCACAAGTTCTCTAAAAACCATAGCAAGTTGAATGAATACATTATAGTTCTTCAATAATTACAGTCGAGGAGAATTTCTTCTTTTAAAACCCACTTTTAAATACCACAATGGAAAACCACGAAGGTTACCATGGATATAACGGCATGAAAATCACAGAAATAGTCCAAGACAAGAGAACGTTGGTTAAGCCACAAGTCCCACAAGCCTCAAAGCCATGGGGAAATGAGGGACAGGTCTTATCAGGACCAAAATTCCATCAAGTGCAAAGACCTTTGAGAAACCAACACAGTACTCCAAGCTCCTACACATGAAATCACAAAGTTCAAAACCTTGAAACTTAAACTACTTTTCATCATAGAGAAAACAATAAGGAAGACACTTACCCTCCAAATATTTTTAGATTCCACCAAGGAATCAAGAGTTCGTTTCCACGTTTTTTTAAACATGCCACCAATAAAACCACTGAGGAACGACAAACCACCAGGTTTTGCAAACGAAAGGGTAGGCCACGAGCCAACTTGTTACATGCAAATATGATACGACGATTACACGTTAGAGGGTAATGACATTTCTCCTAGAGGCCGAAGGGCAAATCCAAGGGCTCATCTCGCCTTTTACCTATGTTATCACCATAATTTTTTTCACAAAATAAATTTAGCATCAGACCAATAACGAAAAACTCATTACAAGAAATTTCAACTCAAAATGGGCCTTTTAACTCTAATTCAAATTCCATGTCATCATGTGTTAGCCAATGAAATTTATTTACATTTGAAATACTGTATAGGTCTTAAACACTTTTTTAATATAAATTTGGGGATAGATATCATTAAAAAACTACTTTTTTTGTTTGTATTTTCGACATATCTCCCCCTGATTTTATTCAAATTTCGATCGGGAGAGCTTGTTGGATGCGGAATTAAATTCCGCATCCTACAAGTACCCACTAGGCATAATTTTGACGGACCCCGCTATCCCAAAAACAATAAATACCTGACAAAATGTGAATAATGATGCCATCATCATGTTTTTTCAAGTAATTCTTGTTTTTAGGGTAGCGGGGTCCGTTAAAAGTATGCCGAGTATGTCATCATCATGTTTTTTGCGGGATTTATTGTTTTTGGGGTATCAGGTTTCGTCAAAAGTATGTCAAGTGGGTACTCATTGGATGCATAATTTAATTCCGCATCCAACAAGCTCTCCTGATCGAAATTTGAGTAAAAACACGGGGAGATATGTCGAAAATACAAACAAAAAGTAGTTTTTTTCTTATCTTCTTCCAAAATTAATAAATATTATTTTATTAATTTGAGTTGAAATTTCCTCTAATGAGGAGCAATTAAACCCTTAGGATTTTGCAACGTGACTACATGCCCACTAGCTAGTGCATTCAAAGCCTTCAGATGGCCTGCGTATTGTAGCATTTAGATAACAAACCAAAACATCAAATCAATTTAATTATTCGAACTTTGGCTATCCTTCATTGTAATAATGTTTTCTTTTCTTATGGTAATGGTAGTTTTGACTTCATTTGTTAAGGCCTTTGCTTAGGATGTGTGGTATATCCTAGTTAGGAGCTTTCATTTTTAGCTAGGAGGTTTTAAGCCTTGTCGTATTCACCTGCAAGAAGTTTCATAAAAGTGCATTAGCCATATGAGCTAAGTAAGAACAGTATCTCCTTTCCCCTAGCATATAAGTAGGGTAAAACAAACACCCAATAATGAAGATAAATAGCTAGCACAACAAATTTAAAACGAAAAAATTAAGTGGCATTCTTTCATAAAAGTAAAGTAGTGTCGCCATAGTTTTAAGTCACACCATACAATCATCATAAAGAGACATTTATGTCATAGATAAGAGACTGCAAACTTCCTTCTAAAAATCTTATAATTTCTGTCATCCCTTGGCTGCAGTGAAGCATAAGTCACATCTTATATTTGTCCTAACTGTCTTTTAAATGAAACGTAACTTAAAGAAAATGTAAGCGCTCATTTATCCTTTATTTTTGCAATTAGTTTATTTATTATTTTATTTTTTTTACAAAATTTGAAGATGTTACATGTGGTATCAGAGCGAGTTCCAAACACTAGGCTTCATTGGTTCACTCACATGCAAATAGAAAACAAAATTACTAATCATATTTTAAAACTATTTATGTACAAAAATTAAAAAATTTATTTTGCAGAAAATGGAAGGCGCTGAAGCATCTGCTAAAAATGGATCCGATCACAATAATCCAACAACATTTATTTCGAACAGTGAAATAATTAAAGGATGAACTACACACTATGAAAGTAGATAATGGAAGAATTTTGGAACTAAATCATATTTTATTAGACAAATTACTCAACAGAGGTAAAGATAAAAGAAATGCATCTGAAACTGATTCTAGAACAATATCATAAAAACACAAGGGTAAGAAATTGAAATTTGCTGACAGTGAATATTCTCTAGGAGTTAAAGTAAGGTCATATAGAGGAAGGTATAAATACACAAGTAAAAGGAGCTAAAGAGACCGTAGTCCTAGAAAAAGGAAGTATAAACCTTATGAAGAAATATCAGGAGAATTTAAAAAAATAAAACCTCCTATGTTTAACAGGGAAGTGGAAAATGGTTAAGAGGTCGAGGCTTGGTTATCAGGCATGAAAAAGTACTTTTAGATTTATAACTACTATGATAGACTAAAATACTGGATGGCTATATACAACCTAACCAGAAAAGCTGACATCTAGTCTCAGGACATAAAAAGAGTCAAAAATCTTAGAGAGAAGTATTTAACCTGGAGAGTCTTTTAAAAGTACTTTAAAAGAATTTTTTTTTTTTGAATAGTATTATGAAGAAAGAGCTAAATATTTCTATGAACTGAAACTAGGTTCAATGTCAATGAAAGAGTTAAGTAGCATATTTCTAAGTTTACTAAGATATGTACCATATATAATTGACGAAAATCCTAAAATGCAAAGGTTTCTATGTTGTCTTTCTACTAGCTTCAAGGATAGAAGTGAATTTGATAATCCAAAGACCCTTGAAGAGGAAATGAGAAGAGCTGACTTCTTTTACGAACAAAGTAAGAAGAGATAAAACATACCTCGCTCGAAGAATAAGAGAACAAGTAACTTTGATAAAAAAAGAAAAGGTTTTAAGCTTAATAAAAGTTTCGGAAATAATTCTTGGAATTTCTCTAAGAATAATTATCAAGGAAAATATTTTAAAATTAAAACACAGGAAAATATTATAGCACTGAAAGGAACAGATATGCCCAATAATTATGTTAAAAATAATGAACATAAGGAACTTGTAAAGTGTTGGGAATGTCAGGGACCACATTATGCCGAGTATTTTCCGAACAAAAAGGAGAACTTCAGCAATGTGCATACCATTCAAGAAGAGGAAATAGTTGTAGATGTAGCAAGGGAAATGCCGAGAATAAATGCATCCTTGGAAAATCGATAGGATGATTATCAAACATCCATGGTAGAAATACAAGGTATGATAAAAAACCATCCTATTTCCATTCTGATTGACCTAGGTGCTATTTTAAGCTATGTGTCACCTAGCATAGTATAAAAATGCAATTTATGTTTGAAAAGTCTTGGTTGGTCCAATTGGCTAGAGGGGCTAAAAGGAAACTAGTTAATTATGTTGAAAACTGTGACTTATTTATGAGTCAGTTCAAAACTCAAGTAAAGTTAAATGTATTACTGTTAGGATCTTATGATGTCTTAATAGGTATGTATTGGATGGAAAGACATCAAGTAGTTTTAAATTGTTTCCATAAAACAATTACTTGTTTAAATGATAAAGGAGAAAGAATTACAGTCAAAGGAATACCTATGAAAGTTTCTATTAGCCAAATCTCATCCTTACAAATGAAAAAGGTTGTAAGGAAAGGTTGTAAAGTCTTTGTTGTACATATAATAAATAACGAACATATGGATAAAGAATATAATCTGAAATTGGATGATATTCCTGTCCTACAAGATTTCTCAGATGTTTTCTTGGAAAAAATTCCAGGATTACCTCCAAAGACAGATCTGGATTTTACGATTGAATTAGTATAAGGAGTTGTACCTAATTCCAAGGCTCCTTATCGAATAAAAATTTTAGAACTTAACAAATTAAAATTACACTTAAAGAACTAATAGACAAAAATTATGTAAGGCCAAGTGTATCCCCTTGGGGAGCACCTATCTTATTCGTTACAAAGAAATACGGTGCATTACGTCTATGTATAGACTACCGTCAACTGAACAAAATGAAAATTAAACATAGATATCCTCTGCCCCACATAAATGATCTGTTTGATCAAATATGCGGAGCGACGATATTTTCAAAAATAGACTTGAGATATGGATATCGTCAAGTCAGAATTAAAGATGAAGATATTTTTAAAACTGCTTTCAGAACCTGATACGAGAACTATGATTTTGTCGTTATGCCCTTTGGGCTAATAGACGCTCCAACAACTTTTATGTGTTAATGAACAATGTATTAAGCAAATACTTAAAAAAATTTGTAGTTGTCTTCGTAGATGACATATTAATTCATTTGAAAATGAAAGAAGAAAATGATAAACGCTTGCAAATAATATTACAGGTTCTAAGAGAACATAAATTGTATGCTAAATTAAGTAAATGTGAATTTTATAAAAATAAGGTACAATATCTAGGGCACATGATATCTGAGGAAGGGATATCGGTAGAACCGGATAATATAAAAGCAATAATTTATTAGCTTGTTCCCAAATATGTAACTAATGTAGGATCATTCATGTGAATAACGGGTTATTACATGAATTTTATAGAAGGATTCTCGAAGATCACGAATCCCATATCATCATTACAGAAAAAGGGAAAAAGACTTGTCTGGGATGAAAAGTGTGAAGAAAGTTTTAATAAGTTAAAAGAATTGTTAACTACTACACCTATACTAAAAATAACATATCCAGACAAGGATTTTGTCGTATACATTGATGCATGCAATGAAGGTTTGGGTGGAGTATTAATACAAGAAGGTCGCATAATTGCTTGTGAATTAAGGAAGCTAAAAACACATGAAAGTAATTATGCAACTTATGACTCAGGGCTGGCTACAATAATTCACGCTCTAAAAATTTGGCACAATCATTTAATTGGTAAAAGATTCTTGTTAATGTCTGATAACATATATGTTTGAAGTATTTTTTCGATCAACAAAATTTTAAGGCAAGGAAAGCTAGATAGTTTGTTTTTCTTAGCGAATATGATTTTGAAATCAAACACATCAAAGGAAAGAAAAATAAAGTTGTTGATTCCTTAAGCAGAAATGCAATAATGAAATTATAGCTTCCATTAGCGGTTATAAAACATAATTAGATGATAAATTGGAAGAAGGGATACAATTGGATACGAAATACCAAAATATAAGAGAAAATGTAACACATAATGGATTTGAAAATGTAAAAACAAATTACAATTTAAATGAAAAAGGCTTAATGGTATATAAAAATAGACTTTATGTGCCTAACATGCCAGAAATTAAACTACTAACTTTAAATGAAGTACATAAAAATCCTTATTCCGGACATCCGGGGTATCAAAAGATGATAACAATGTTAAGAAAATATTATTTTTGACCTAAGATGAAGAACGTAGTTGCTTAATAAAATCTAGGTGTATAGAATGTCAGCAAGTTAAATCTGAGCATCAACACCCAGCAGGTCTTTTGCAACCATTACCAATTCCAAATTGGAAATGGGAAGTCATGAGTCTTGATTTTATAACTGGTTTGCCTAAAAATCAGAAACAAAATGATTCAATAATGGTAGTAGTAGAAAAACTAAGAAAACAAGCACATTTTATACCAGTTAAAACAACTCATAAGGCTATCAACATTGTTGACATATTTATGAAGGAATTTTTTTGGTTGCACAAAAATATGAAAGTAATAATTTATGATAGAGATCCTAAGTTTACTAGTAATTTTTGGAAGTCATTGTTTAAAGTACTAGATACTAAATTGAATTTCAATACTGCTTATCATCCGTAAACGGATGGTCAAACAGAAAGAGTCAATCAAGTACTAGAATACATGTTACGAATATATGTTAGAGACTCTCCTAAGAAATGGGAAGATTATTTGCACTTATTTGAGTTTGCGTACAATGATCATTATCAAGCTTCAACTAAACTTAGTCATTTTGAAATATTATATGATAGAAAATGTAATACTCCCATTACATGGAGTAATCCAATTGACATATTGATGTTAGGACTTGACTTGTTAAAATAACTAGAACTAACAGTGAAACAGGTACAAAACAACTTGAAAACTGCTCAGGATAGACAAAAGAGTCATGCAGACCTTAAAAGAACTCCAAAATAATTCCAAGTAGTTGAGCACATATTTGTTAAGGTAAAACCTAAAAAGAGCTCCTTTAAGTTGGCGAGTTTTGCTAAATTAGCACCTAGGTATTGTGGACCATTCGAAATATTGGAAAGAATTGGGCCAGTGGCATATCAGTTAGCTTTTCCACCTAACCTTAGAATACATAATGTCTTTCATATTTCCATATTGAAAAAATATGTGCACGATGCTACTCATGTGATCAACTGGAATGTTATTCAAGTATAACCCAAAGGATATTTTCAAGTGGAACCAGACTGTATTCTCGACAAGAGGGAAAATTTTCTCCGGAATTACACCACTGGTCAGGTAAAGGTGCAATGGAAACACCTCAGTACAGATGAAGCAATCTGAGAATTGGAGAGTCATATGCGGGAAGCATATCCAGCTCTGTTCTAGGATGATACAGAAAAAAATAAAGCAACATTGAGGATGATGTTGAACTTAATGGGGGGGTTTTGTAACCCACCTAGAACTGAAAAATAAATATTTTTTATTATTTGAGAAAACATTATGTTAAAATTATTGTAAAGTTTTTATGACCAAGTTGATCAAGGATGACTGTAATTGGATATTTATTTATTTTAATAATTAAATAGAAGAGACACCTATCTAAATGAGATTGTTGAAAGAGTTTTCACTGACCCACTAGGAGGAATGAGCAGCTGTAGAAGGCTGATTGACAAGTGGAAGCACTGGCATTTCACTTTCTAGCTGTTGTAGGAAGAAAAATCCCTAAAATTGTGGTCATGTTCCCTGAGAAGGAGAACTGAGTAGGTGGCTTGTTTAATTTCAAAACTAACCCAAATACCTAGGCAATATAATAAATACCATCAAATTGAGCAGGAGGCTCACTACATTATTTTTCCAAGTGAATGAACCTTGTGATTGCTGCAAACTGAAAAGTTAGGCACGCAAGGAATTCGACAAGGGGATAAGATAAAGTGAAATTGATTAGTTAAGTGTGTTATGGAGTGCTAAGTTTCAGAAATTTTTGCGTGCACTTTTGCACAATATCTTCATCCTAGTGCTTTAGTGAACACGCTTGGGGGTCCTAAGCAAGTAGTTTTGGTTTCTTCAAGAGACAGTTGGGTGGAACTGTCTCCTTTTGGTGTTTGTCCTCCTTCTCCAAATTTTCCAGGTTCTAAAATGTTTATTGTTTATATGTGATTTTATTTTATATCTCTATTTTTTTTATGCAGAATGTGTATTGTTTTGCAGAGTTTGAATCGTAATTGTTTTATATGGCATCTGTCTGAAATCAAAAAGCTATAGTTATTTCCTTATGATATTATAAACTATTTTTCTGATGTATATTTCTCTAATACTTGTGAAATACATCATTATAGTTCTAGTTTATAATGATCAGTGATTTATGGACAAGGCATTTCTCCTTCAACTAGTATTAGTTGCATTATATTTATTTTGATTAGAATTGCTAAGTTCCAAACTAGAATTCGAATCTCCCTCTTATCACTTAGTGTACCTAAGATTTTCTTAGACATGTATTATATAGTTATATTTTCTTAATAGTAAAACCAAAACTATGGTTTATAAAACTAATTTGTAAAGTACTATAGAACCTCATTAAAACCCTTCAGATTCAATAAGGTTCTATTAAAAGGGATCTTCTGTGTAATTATACATTACAATAATTTAAAAAATAGTTAAACAATTTTACAAATATAAACAAAACTATTATTACTTTGGCCTCACAAACCCATCTCAAACTAATAAAAATAGAGTAATGGCCTCATGGTTGTAACTTTTAACTAATCCATTATTACTCAAACCAAGTACTAAAGTAGAAACAAACCTTTGGCCTTAAAAATATTTTTAATAAACGAGTGTTCAATATGCAATAAAAATTAAGTAATAATTTATTTGGTTTTCAGATCGAAACCTGCTCTTAGCTACGAAAATATATAGTAACTGTTCCATTCTAATAAAACTCCAATTCATAAATTCATCCAAAACCAAGTTCGAATCCCATAGGAGTAGTTATACCCATAAATAGTAAAGCAATTTATAAACTAGAACTCGTAAATCCATCTGTTTCTAACAACAACGCCTTACAACGTGTTGGGAAATATTTTCCCCTATTTTCTTGATAGAGCATGGCTCTAAGAAAAACAAAACTAAAATGAAAATAGAGCATTAGCCTCTCGGACTTAACAATATAATTATTTATCTATTGTAGAATTCATGAAGTGCCTCATGACCTTAATAGAGATCAAGAATAATAAACTACAGATTCTTAACCATGGAAACATCCATACTACTAATATAAGAAACAAAATCGACTGTAAAAACACATTATTGAGCCCTTACGGGAGAATATTTTATTTTAAAACAAAAACTCTACAAGTCTTGGAGCGACAGCCGAAAGGACTAATAAAACACTCCACAAGTTCTCTAAAAAACCATGGCAAGCTAAATGAGTATATTACAGTTCTTCAACAATTACATTCGAGGAGGATTTATCCTTTTAAAACCCACTTTTTAATGCCACAATGCAAAACCAAGAAAGTTACCATGGATATAACGACAAGAAAATCATAGGAACAGTCCAGGGCAAGAGAACGTTGGCTAAGCCACAAGTACCACAAGCCTCAGAGCCATGGGGAAATGAGGGACAGGTATTACCAGAACTAAAATTCCATCAAGTGTAGAGACCTTTGAGAAACCAGCGCAGTAGTCTAGAGACAAACCTCGTGCACATGAAATCACAAAGGTCAAAACCTTGAAAATTAAACTACTTTTTATCATAGTGAAAACAATAAGGAAGAGACTTACCCTGAAAATATTTTTAGATTTCACAAAGGTAGCAATACTTCGTTGCCATGTTTGTTCAAACAAGTCACCAGAAAAACCACTAAGGAAGGGCAGACCACCAAGTTTTGCAAATGAAAGGGTAGGCCACGAGACAACTTCTTACATGCAAATATGATATGATGATTACATGTTAGAGGGTAAGTCCATTTAGCCTGAAGGATGAAGCCCGAAGCCAAGGGATCGACTCTCCTTTTACCTCTATTATTACCATGATTTTTTTCACAAAATAAATTTAACAACATATCAACAACGAAAAACTAGGAGCAATTAAACACTTAGGGTTTTGTAACATGACTACACGCCCGTTAGCTGGTGCATTCAAATCCTTCACATGGCCTGCATATTGTAGAATTTAGTCCACAAACCAAAATATCAAATCAATTTAATTATTCAAACCTTGGATATCCTTCATTGCAATAATGTTTTCTTTACATGCTTGTAATTTCTTATGGTAAGGATAGTTTCGATTTCATTTGTTAAGGCCTTTGCTTGGGGTGTGTGGTATATCCTAGTTAGGACCTTGCAATTTTAGCTAGGAGGTTTTAATCCTTGTTGTATTCACCTACAAGAAGTTTCATAAAAGTGCATTATGCATATGAGCTAAGTAAGACCTGTATCTCCTTTCCCCTAGCATCTAAGTAGGGTAAAACAAACATCCAATGAAGAACATAAATAGCTATCACAATGAATTTAAAACGACAGAACTATAAGTGACATTCTTTCATAAAATTAAAGTAGTGTCACCATAGTTTTAAGTTGCAGCATAAAATCATCATAAAGAGACATTTATGTCCTATATAAGAGACTACAAACTTCCAAGTAAAAATATTTTGATTTATGTCATCCCTTGGTTGCAGTGAAACATAAGTCCCATCTTATAGTTGTTGTAACTGTGTCTTTTATATAAAACATAACTTAAAGCAAATGTAAGGTCTTATTTATCCTTTATTTTTGCATTTAGCTCATTTATTATATTTTTTTTTATGAAATTTGGAGATGGTGCATACTTCAACCAACTGAACTATCCCTTGGAGCTTATGATGCTCTATCCTAAAAAAAAGTGAATTCTTATTTCCTAACAATTAGTAATCCGTTGACTAAAGGGGAGTGAAGTTAGGGTGAATTCTTGTTTCTTGACAATAAGTAAACTGTTGAGTAAAATAGAGTGAAGTTAAATATACATACAGTCAAGTAAACATAAACATATTTTGGAAATTATGTTGTTCATTTAATGAAATTTAAAAAGGGTAAGTTGTATGGAAAAAGAGTTAATTCCTATTATTAAATTGATCTTGAACAACATAAACGTTGTTTTTAAGTTTTTAATTCTTAACTAATGTAAACTTTATTATAAACCATTTGGTTTCGAAATCATTTTATATTATTGAAACATAAACTCATTATTTAAATAGGAGTAGAGAACCTTAATCTTGAAATGTTAGAGATTCAACTTTCTAGGAAGTCAACTTATCAAGCCTTTGGGTATTAAAAATGAAATGTCAACTTTGAGATCATGAGAGTTAAAGAAACTTTATAGTGTATCCAAACTCTAACTTTGGAGTAGCCAATCTTATATTTTATGATGGTAAACATTGAGGAAATTATGAATCCAAATGGTTTGGAAGCTCTTTATGGTTTAGTTGTGAATACACATCTTAAGTCAAAGCCATGTTAAGGAATTTTGGCAAGAGGAACTTTTGTTTTTCCTACCCTAGTGGATCCATGCCTAGCTCGGGGTGGCATTTTGGAAGGAAAACATACACCAAATAGAAAGCGAGTTGGTTGGGAGGAAATTCGAAGTCAATTCTTCAGTCGACATGTTGATCTACTTCAGTTAACTACTTGAATTATTATTAAGTTAGTAAATATATATTCATAATGCTTGAGATAAGTACTTGCTAAAAGTTGTACATTCAATTATGTATTTCTATAAAAGATTAAATTATTTCCTTAAATAAAATCTACTGTGTGAGATTGGAAAATATGTTATTATGAAGCCATTCAGTAAACTAGATTGTATCTAATATGTGACCTACTTATGATAATTATTGTTTGTTCAAGAATGAAAAGATGATTGAGGCATTATCATATGATATTTAAATGATGGCATGCCAATTCCATAATCTTTCTTAGTTCCACGAGCATTGCTTGTAAAGTATGTTTAAGTTGATGATGTCGGGTATGTGCAAGCTAATGAGGGTATCTTTTGATGCGTTAGATGCAATAGAAACTGAAAAAACATGCATCCATCAACTTCCATGGATATTTTGAGACACTTACACAATGAATATTGCGATGAGTTAAAAACAAGAAATGTAGGAAATTGAATGATGTTTCCAAATATATAAATTTGTTCTATTGAAAATGTTGTTAACTATCTAAAGTTAGATATTTTTTAACTGGAACTTTTTATTTATGGGACAAATTATAAAGTATATGTTTTTGTGGGTGCATCCTCTAAGTGACTAAATGATGAAATAAACTTACAAAAACCGGTATACATATAAAGAACATATAGTACTAGTGCACGACTATTTTTCCAATAATAAAAATAATTTTTTTAATTTTTTTTAATTATCTAAGAGATCAAACCTCGAAAATGGTATGTCAATTGTGGGTGCAACATTTGAATGCCTTAATGCAATTATTTGGAAATGGGTTTTTTATAGAATGTAGAGGTCAGTGTTCTTTAGTGCACCATACAAGTTTCTTTTTAAATGGTTGAGAAATGAAAGACATATGGACAAAACACTAACAATGTGTTTTTTGAGTTGAGGAGTAATGAAAGAAGACAATTAAGAAAAAAATAGAAAAAATTATGTATTCTTACTAAAATTTACATATTTGGAATCTGTAAAAAAAACCATATATGTTTCTAAAATTTCATAAAAAACAGAGGTGTGCAGCATATTGTAACCAACGGCTAAACATGAGCATATTGAAAATTTGGATATAATGTTGAATTAGGCATGGTTTATCATACTCCAAGGTATATGCATGTTGAATCTGAAGCAAAGTCGGAATTAGACACATAGGCATAAGAATTCCATGCAAGCATGGGTGTAGGATCGACCTTATCATTTGGAGGGAATACATTTCTTATTTTAAACAAAATGGGAGCTCGTTTTATTGAATCAAAATGGGAGCGCATTTTAGTGAAGCAAAATGAGAGCATGTTTCATTGAAGCACAATGCGCATACATTTTTAAATACTACAATGAGTGCTTGATTTGTTAATTATACCAATAATTTTATTATTTTATGTCCCCCCCATACTCCCCTCTTCCCCCTAATTCTTACTAACCCCCTTCCTCCTCTCCCTATCTTTAATCCCCCCTCCTCTCTCTTGTTAACACCCCACTGCCCCATTAGTTCTCTCTCTCTCTATCTCTCATGCCTATGTCCCTCCTTATCACTAACACTTGTATGTCCCCTCCCCCACACCAAAACCCCTAAACCTCTCTCTACCTCTCTCTCTCTCTCTCTCTCTCTCTCTCTCACACACACACACACACAC
>LPNX010767700.1:93523-134146 GCA_001517045.1 Pseudotsuga menziesii
CCTCCCCCACTCCTAAGATCCTAACACACCTCTTACTCTCACACACACACACACACACACATACACACACATCCATAGGTCACCCATCCCACTAAGGATCTTCCCCTCCACTCTATCTTTCTCTCTCTCTCTCTCTCTCTCTCTCACGCACACACATCCCTATGTTTCCCCTTACCACTAAGGACCCCCCCATTTTGAGCATTTTATTGAAGAAAAATGGGAGCACGTTTTATTGAAGCAAAATGGGAGCATGTTTTATTGAAGCAAAACGAGAATGCGATTTTTCAAGGTAAAACATGAGCGTGTTTTTTCCAAGTAAAACAAGAGCGCATTTTTGCAAGGCAAAACATGAGCGCGTTTTTGTGTACTATCCTAATCGGCATGCAAGTTGGTAGCCTTGGGATTGGGCTTGGCAGGGTCGGGATTGCTTGGGATGATTTCTATTTTATGGATCAAGAGTGATTGACTTCACTTTACCATTGCATCTAAAAGGTCCCTCAACTTCATGCACTCACCCTGTTGTATTGAACTATTAGGGGATAATCCTCGATTATGGTTATATGACTCGATTTCTTGGTAGTAAATCATCATTGTTTGTTTACACTCTACCCTTGAAGAATTTAAAAAAGACGTTTGTTAAGTTATAACGAGTTTAAATATTAAATGTAGCATGTATAATATAATTAATGATTTTCCATGAGCTTCAATAGCTAAAAGATGTGGTTAGTTGTTACTAAGAATAATGAAGGTGAAGATTTAATGATAAGTGAGCCATGCTTAGTTAAGATGTTTGATGAAGAAAGTGGATGTAAGAAAACAAGGTCTTTACTAAAGGCATAGTACTAATATATAATACTATAATTATTGCATAAATGTTGATTCTCTTCAATTCAGTGTGTGCTTTTAAATTAGGGAGGATTTAATAAAAATTTAGCTTATATCAAACCAACTTTTAAAAATGATAGATCTTAACATTCATAGATGCATCTAACTATATTCCTCATGCTTAATGGTTCATAGTTTTCAACTCCACTACAACAAGGATACTCGACTTAAACTACGGGGAGATAATAGTTAGTTTTAGGTATGAAGTACTATAATATGGTATGTTAAATGATTGTATTTAAAGGTGTGAATGTTTATAGTTCTAGTATTAAGATGGTGGTTTCCAATGATATAAACATATTGATAATGAGGTTAATGTGTTGATGTATGGATGATCAAAAAAAAAATTACCCCATTTTCCGAAATAGTAAGGAGGAATTTAGGTATGTTACATCCATGCCATGTCCACAAGTGCAGTGGGTATAGGTCGAACAGGGAGAAAGCTAAAAAGGTATATTATTTAATTTTAACTATTTTTGGTTACATAACCATATAATGTGATTTACTCTCTCTTTACCTATTTGGTTTTTTCATCTCTCCTTAATTTCTAAAAAATATACTACACTAAATTTTTTTAAATAAACTATAGTGTATGTTTCACATTCCTCATGAAATTTTTGTTGCGTTTTAGAGATATGTGATGTGTTTTTTGGTTGTGTACTTGTTAGGTTTAGTGAGAATGTGAAGGAAGCTCAAATATCAAGTCCCATGCAGAGTCCATAGGTGCAATGGGTGCAGAAAAAACAATGTGAAAGATAAGAAGGTACAATGGGCTCAAGGGCGAACAGGGTGAAAGCTAAGAAGGTATATTGTTTAATTTTAACTCACTTTTCTGCTACGTAATATATAATGATAAGCCCTTTAACGACTATCAGAAATAACCGAGGTGGTAAAGGGTGGCCATGTGTAATCCCTTTTTCCTACAAGGATTTGTTGGCCCGATTAAAATTTATTTAAAGAATTCCTCCATTAGTCGTACTTATAGAAACACAAAGGTGTAAGGGAAGAGTTAATTTGGTTTGTTTATTCTCCTTATCTAAAGGACGCATAATATTAGCGATTTAATGAGATATTAAATAATTGGTGTTTGTTCTTTTGTTTCAGATTTACATCGTCCTTGGTGAATGGTTTGGTGTTTATGGATTTAAATGGCTTCCATATTATTCATAATAATGACATTTTCATGCTTAATTTCAACGATTTCATTGCCAACATAAAGAAACAAAATAATTGTAATGATAACACATGATTTGTTTATCAAATATAATAATATAATAATAATGACTCGTTTACCTTTTTATTGAGATATAAATGTATTGAATTTATATTATTGCTGGGTATATGTTATATTCTTTGCATGTATATGTGGAGGGGAGGTGCGCCTGTCACCAATGCCCCTGGAGAACCCTGTTGGCACCTCCATAGAAACAGTCTACCCGTTGTTTTCAAGGCAAGTGTAGCGAGCCAAATTTTTTTGTTGCTTTTGGTTATTTTAGATAATTTTCTAAATATTTGTAATTTAACCCCGATTAAGGGATTGGAGTCTATTTTCTAATCTGGGTTAATGAATTAGGGTATTGGATGTTGTTGAATACCGATATTTTGTATTGTGAGGGATTCATAATGATAATGAGAAAATAGGAGGTGCGACTCCAAGGTTTGTTTGTTTTCTCGGTTAAGGGTTTCCAAGGTAAATCTATGTGTTTATGTATAAAATGTTGTGGTGCAAACTCTATTTTTTCTTAAAGGAATATGTATGCCTTGCTTCTCTACACAAGTTTAAAACTTACCTGTGGTATCAGAGCTTGATTATTGGCATTGAAGGGATTCCTTTCTTGCTAAGGGTTCAACATGGTTGATGGATCTCTTGTTTGTGATAAACCTGGGTTCAGTGGGAACTTTGCAGCGTTGATTTGTGCATTGAAAGAAAATGGCAAGGATTTGAAAATTGAGATCGAGAAATTTAACGAATATACTTTTGAGCTATGGAAGCTCAAAATGGAGGATATTCTTGTAGATTGATAACAATCGATTGTTGTGGATCCCAGTGTGAAACCCATTGGAACATCACAAAATGATTGGAATAAATTAGAAAGAAGGGGGAGGAGTACAATATGATTATGCTTATGAGACTCTGTGTTGTTGAATGTATCTGGTTAAGATAGTGCGATAACGATTTGGGGGAAACTAGGGATTTTGTATCAATCATCCCTTGTGAACAAATTGTTTCTGCAAAAGAAATTGTTTCATCTTAGAATGGATGAAAATGACACATTGATAGATCATCTGAATGTCTATGATAATCTAGTAAGTCAGATAACTTCTATTGGCATTAAAATGACTGAAGAACATAAATGTATTACATTATTGTGTTCTTTGCCAAATTCTTTGGATAACCTAATTGTTTCAATAGGTAGTGTTAGTCAAGTGACCTTAAAATTTGATGAAATTGTATGATCCCTACTATCATAAGAGATGACGTGGGAAAACATGGATAATCATAGCATGGAATCCAATTTTACGTGAGAGGTATCACCTAGGAGAGAATAAAAAATAAGGGATCCAGGGGGGATTTAAATGTAAGGGTAGATCTAAATCCCCAAGAAAAGGAATAAGGAAGTGGTGGAAATGCGGTAAAGTTGGGCACTATAGAAAGTATTGCATATCTAAGAATGTTGAGAAAGCAAAGGGATCTGAGGATACCCATTCCATAGAGGAAAATACCTCCCCGAAAGAGATAGGGGATGTATACCTAACTTCCACTGGTAATCATTCATATTGTGATATATGATTGATTGACTTAGGTGCATCTTGCCATATGACCCCTCATAGGGAGTGGTTCTATGAATATGAAAAGTACAATGGAGGAGATGTTTATTTGGGAGATGATTCACCATCCAGTACCATTGGATGTGGTAGATTCAAGCTAAAACTCAAGGATGGAATGATTAGAACTCTACGTGGAGTGATACACATTCCAAATATATTAAGAAATTTGATATCTAGTGGAAAGATGGATCTTGAAAGTGTAAATACTGTTTGTGGAGATGGTGGTTGCAAAATGGTTCGAGGATCAATGGTATTGATGAGGGTAGTTCAGTATGGAACTCTATACAAACTTTTGGGAAGCACTATCATTGATGAATGTAATAGTTCTATTCTGCTTGAGGAAGAAGATAAATATGAAAAAATATGAGTGCATGAGGAGGAAAGACAATGGTATGGCATCAAAGATTGAGGCATATTGAATAAAAGGGGCTTTGAGCATTACAAGGTAAAGGTATCATTGAAGGTATGACTAATTACACTCTGGATTTTGATTTTGGTGAACATTGCATATATGAAAAACATAATCTAGTAATATTTGCATCTGGTACTACAAGAGAAAATGGAATTCTAGAATTAGTAGGTCCTATTTACAAAGTGATATATTTTAACATGTTCCTAGTCCATTATTAGGTAGATCTGTGCATTATGTTTCATTTATAGATGATTCCTATAGATGTTTCATTACAATGTGGGTCCTAAGACTCCTGCATCAAGGTGTTCAACTTTGAAATGGGAGGATAAGGGGGAAAACCAATAGCCTTTTTTTTCCTTGTTTCTTCTCCAACTATAGCTATTCTTCAGTTTTAATTGCAACATATGTAATCTCTTTAGATTATTTAGTTGTCTACAATTTTTCCTTCTTTTCATTCTCTTTCTGTTCAAAGAACCTATTTCTTTCTTCCAACACTCTGAGTTTCAACTGCTTTTGAGTCTCTTGGATAAGAACTCTCTTAACTGGATTAATTGCTTTGCTTAGAACTTCTTCAAAACTGTAAACTACTTGGAAAATAAAATCATCTAGTGAACTACTGATGAACTTCTTCAAAAGTCATCAATTAAAATGATAAAAAAAATGAAATCCATACTACGCCCACATACCCATGATTATAAAAATGCAGGTCAACTCAAGCAACTCTTGATCATGGTTGTTGTAAGGAAGTGACAAAGGGAATATATTTTTGAAAATATTGTTGTAAGAAAGGGACACAGGGAATATCTGGTTGAAAATATTGTTGTAAGAAAGTAACAAAGGGAATATCTTATGGAAGTGGACAAATTAAATCAATGTCACGATAGAGTGTCGAGAGAATTGGAGATGCAAATAGATTGATAGGTGGCATAATTCAATACCACTGGAATATCGGTGTTATTGACATCAGTAATTGGTATATGCCCATAAATATAATTTGAACGGATAAAATTCGAATTCGGATTTAGATTAAAAAAAATTAAGGGATACATTTTTAATTGAAAAAGATTGGATTGTGTGTCTCTTAAACTAGTAAAAATTGAGGAATTAACCTAAAATCCATCGAACTAAACTTGAGGGATTAGCCTAAAATCCAAATAAAATCTAAATTTATTTATAAATTTAATTATTAATTGACTTTTTTTAACCTAATTTGGTAAGAGGTTTTGAAGCATAGAAGAAAGTTAGTAATGTTTTAGTTATTATTAGCATAACCACTTACTTTGTGGTTCGTGAATGTCAATAGAACTGCAAGTTAAATACCATGAGACAACAAGTTACATATCACAAAATTATAAGTTGTTCATCTTTCAACTACCACACCATTCCAAATTATACTTATTCATGCATTCATGTATTAACTTCTAGTTATCTATTTGTCAACAATTATTTATTTTTATATTCTTTTTTTATATCTTACATTCTTTTATTTATTTGTCATGAACAGTTTGTTATACATTTATCAACTAAGACTTATCTATGCATCACCTACAATTATCTATTCATTAACCACTAATTATATATATAATTATTAATATTAAATTTCTAAACACTACCATAAAATACTGATATACAGTTTCTCATACTAATCTATAAATTAAAAAATATAAATGATATTTCAACTCAAAATTTTAAAATATTTTATGCTATCGACCTAATATCAATATAATTATTATTAATAATTTAATTTTAAAACCAATATTTAGGTCTATATTAAATCAGTTTTTGTATGACACAAATAAATTTTATTCATGATTATTTGGATAACTTTATTTACAAAATTTATTAACCTTATTCCTCTGACGTATCACTTGTGCTAGACTTTTCTGATTTTGTAAATCTGGTTCGTGTGGCATTTTCTGAGACACAATTTAGTTGATGGTCACATAAAAAATTTCATCAAACTACAAACTTAAATTTAAAAGAAAAATTGACGCAGAGTATTTATATCATTTTGCTTTGGCAATCCTTATTTACTGGACAGAGTTTCTTTTGGGAGGAGAGCCTGTCAAATGGGTACCGTTGGATCTGATCTCTCATCAGACAGTGCCTATTTAAGAGTGCCTATTTAAGAGGCTCCCCTCCCGAGAAAAAGTCTGTCCAGTATATAAAGCGCTCCATTTAACCTTATGGTACTGCTGCAGACTGCCCATCTCGTTTATTTTTGTTTTCATATTAAGAAAAAGAAACCTCATATAACATAATAATACATTTTAACCGACATTCCAAATATAACTTGAATTTTATAATATTCACCTACTTCTATACCATAGATTGAAGCTATCTATATATCTATTACCCAAACCCAGATATTGGCTTCTCTGTCTTTATTATGAAACAAAACCGTGGATAGTTAAACATTAATCTATTTTTCCTTAAATATTCATTTTCTCTTTATATGTATCCCAAATTAAACATTAATTACCAAACAACAACAGTTATAAAGAGAACGACACTATGGGATGCACGTGATTCATTATGTCTAAATTTATGAATAAATAAATTTGAAGAAGTAATCAATATATCATACATTTAACCTGTACTGTTTTATACTCTCTTTTAATTTTATACCTTTGTATATTCTGCATCTCCAGAATCCGTTACGGCATTCTAGGATTATCAACGAATGGATAGCTTGGTCTCCCATAATACAACTGGTAGTCCTGTGCTAGTCCTTCGCCAACTGGAAACTAGACCCTGCATGCAGGCGAAAGTAGTTTCGGCGGGTGGATACAAAGTGGGGGCCAAAAAGGCATATCAAGATACCTGGTGGAAGGGGATGAACATTAATTTTATACTTTGAACTTGAAGTGTATATGAAACATATTTTTAATGAGTTTTTTTTAAATTTATGATGATAACGATGATGGTTAAAGTAAGCTAAGACCAACTTTGGTTTATTAGACCTTGAGAAATTACTTGATTTGTTATAACAAATTGTTTTTATACTCAAATAACATAAAAAGAAGAAGGATGAAGACAATTCTAGCTAACTTTGTGTGGGTGCAACCCTTTTCCTCTAAAAAACCTTCTAACTTATCAATGTAAATGGCTAAAAATATAAGAGAGAAAAACCTGGCTTAACTCCAATATTATAATTAATTTCTTTCAATGTAAATGGCTAAAAATATAAGAGAGAAAAACCTGGCTTAACTCCAATATTATAATTAATTTCTTTTGACCACCACTCTTCTTGTTGCGCCGAGAGGCGCTCTACAGCCCAGTATGGGGGAGATCTTGTAACGTTGTAACGTTACGTAACGTTGTAACGTTACGTAACGTTACATAGATGTAGGCTATAAAAAACAAAACTTTTAACTATCTTCCAAAATAAATGTTGGCCACAAAAACAATCTAATATGGGTGAGATGTTGTAATGTTCCTACCTAACAAAATAATAAAAAATAAATAAAAAATTTAATTATCTGCCATAAAAAAAATGTCCGTGAGAAAAACAACACAATATAGGGGAGATGTTGTAATGTTTCTACTTAAGAAAATAATAAAAAATAATAAAAATAAAAACTTGAATTATCCGCAAAAAAAATGTTGCTCATGCACATGGTTTTAAAACCATGTGCAAGGCCTCTTAAAAACCCATGGTTTTATTGTACATGGTTTAGGAGGGCCTTAGAAATGATTTTAAAGCCATGTGCAAGGCCTCCTAAACAACCCATGATTTTAGGAGGGCCTTGCACATGGTTTTAAAACTATGTATGGGGGAGATGTTTTAATGTTTTTTCTTAACAAAATAAAAAATATTATATGCAGCCATAAATAGTATTAAATATTAATAATAAAAATATTATTTGTGGACCTTAAATAAAAAAATGTGTCTTTTGGTCTGAATCACATTAAAGCTGGTAGTTGAGTGCAATACTTAAGAAGAGGTCTGGACCTCCAAAGATTTGATCCCTCTCGGCGCTTGATAGAGCCTGGGATTTGAATCTATGCTGGTCTTAACCAAAATTGGTCTAACTTCCCAACTCCTTGTCAGAATGACATGAGACTTGAACCAATGGCTTAGGGGGTGTCATTGCATCGAGAGGCGCTCTATAGCCCAGTATGGGGGAGATCTTGTAACGTTACGTAACATTACATAGATGGCGGCTATAAATAAACAAAACTTTTAATTATCTTCCAAAATAAATGTCGGCCACAAAAACAACCTAATATGGGAGAGATGTTGTAATGTTCCTGCCTAAAAAAACAATAAAAAATAAAAAAATTAATTATCGGCCATAAAAATGTCGGTGAGAAAGACAACACAAAATGGGGAGATGTTGTAATGTTTCTACTTAACAAAATAATAAAAAAGAATTATCGGCAAAAAAAATGTCGGTTGTGCACATGGTTTTAAAACCATGTGCAAGTCCTCCTAAAAACCCCATGGTTTTATTGTACATGGTTTAGGAGGGCCTTACAAATGGTTTTAAAGCCATGTGCAAGGCCTCCTAAACAACCCATGGTTTTATTGTACATGGTTTAGGAGGTAGTTGCAAATGATTTTAATACCATGTGCAAGGCCTCCTAAACAACCCATGATTTTAGGAGGGCCTTGCACATGGTTTTAAAACTATGTATAGAAGAGATGTTCTAATGTTCTTTCCTAACAAAATAAAAAATAGTATATGCATCTATAAAAAGTATTAAATATTAATAATAAAAATATTATTTGTAAACCTTAAATAAAAAGATGTGCCTTTTGGTTGGAATCACATTAATGCTGATAATTGAGTGCAATACTTAAGAAGAGGTATGCACCTCCAAATATTTGATCCCTCTCGGTGCTTGATAGAGCCTAGGATTTGGATCTGTGCTGGTATTTGACTATGATCTAGTCTCATAGAGTCTTATACCTTGAAGTGTATATCAAACATAAACTTATTTGGATATATCTTGTGATGTGTTTCTCTTTGCGACGAGAGGCGCTCTATAGCCCAGTATGGGAGAGGTCTTGTAACGTTGTGTAACGTTACGTAACGTTATTTTTATTAATAACAAATAATTTTTTTAATTATAGGCTAAAATAAATGTCAGCCAGAAAAACCACCTAATATGGGGAAGATGTTGTAATATTCTTACCTAACAATACAATAAAAAAGTAAAAATTTAATTATCCGTAAAAAAAATGGAAGATGTTGTAATATTCCTAACTAACAAAACAATAAAAAAGTAAAAATTTAATTATTTGTAAAAAAATGTGGATCAGGAAAAAAACACAATATGGGGGAGATGTTGTAATGTTCCTAATGTTGACCTTGCACATGGTTTTAAAACCATGTGCATGGTTTTAAAATCATGCCCACATGGTTTTAGAACCATTTGTAAAGCCTTCTAAACAACCCATGGTTTTATTGTACATGGTTTAAGAGGGCCTTCCAGATGGTTTTAAAACCATGTGCAAGGCCTCCTACACAACCCATGGTTTTATTGTACATGGTTTAGGAGGGCCTTGCAAATGGTTTTAAGACCATGTGCAAGGCCTTGCATATGGTTTTAAAACCATGGGGAAATTTTGTAATGTTCGTTTCTAACAAAATAAAAAATAATGATAAATACTATATGTCAGCCATAAATAATATTAAATAATAATAATAATAATAATAATAATATATGGACCTTAACTAAAAAGATGTGTCTTTTGGTTTGAATCAAATCAATGGATACCTAGGAAGAGATTTGATCCCTCTCGGTGTTTGATAGAGCCTAGGATTTGGATCTACATTGGTGTAAATGTCAGCTATAAATAATATTGCCCATTATGATGGAGATGTTGTAACGTTACTTTTTACTTTATGTAAAGTTTCTCTTGTAAATGTCTGCTATAGTTACTTTGTACTTGCCTATGATGATGTAGATGTTGTAACCTTACTTTTTACTTCTAAACAATAAAAAGTAACAAATATATTTTGTTGGCCATTAATAATAATTAATATGCAAATAATAACTTAAACATGTAAATAATGAAATAAGATTTATACTCTTAATATAAATATTATTAGAAGCTCAGTCTTTTGAGTTGTGTTTAATACACAATCAATTGATATAATCCATTATAAATATAGGCTATTTTCTCCCTTTTTTTGTTTAATTACATACAGGGGAAACAAAACGCCTTTCTCTACTCATTTAAAATACTGAAGAACCAAATCTAAAAGTCGAAGATTGCGATTTTTCCACTAATTAAAGACAAAAAAAGACAAAAAAAATACACAATCAAATGAATTTGATGGAAAAGGATTTTCTCTCTCTTAAATGAGATGTCCCACCCATTTAAGAATTAAAAAAAAAAACATAGTCAAATACATTTGTATGGCCATGCATAAGTTTAATCTCATCCAAAAAAACGTTTTCTTCAAAGATCCAATGCAGAAAGACAACCAAAACGTTTTTATGGCATGCAAAAGTTTAATCTCACTCCAAAAAGTTTTCTTTAAATATTTGATGCAAAAAGACTCAGCAAAATAGTTTCTAAGGGCATTCAAAAGTTTAATCTCAGCCAAGAACGTTTTCTTCAATGATTCAATGTTCATCCAAAATGTAGGCAAAAAAGATGTTATACATATATTCATATTATAAATAGTATTTTAAGGTATTTGCATAGCACCAACCTGCGGGTAGAGAAGAGGAGTATAGGAGGTGGCTGCCATAGAAAGAGAAGCCACAAGGCTGGGCGCATTGTGGATGAAGGGAGAAGGGTGTACAGATGGAGGATATGCAGTGAACGAACCAACGCAAGAGCCCATGAGAGGAAATAGAGCAGTTGTAAGGGAGTAGAGGTGAGAGAAGCAACGTGCTGCTAGGTAGGCGAGTCTAGCAGCGGAGAAAAAAATGATAGAGTATAGGATCTGGGAAACATGGTAAACCATTGATAACATTATTTCTAATTTTTTCATAAATTTGTTTTCATGGAAATTCACAAATTAATAGCATGTTTTAACTTATTAATAATTTATCACTTGCATTATTTGTTTTTCAAATAAATCTTTACATATGTTTTTCAAATAAATCTCACATATTAATAAGTAAACATTTTAAGGCATTATAAAATCACCATTAATATTATTTTTTTTTATGTAAATCTTATTATGGTATCTTGAATGAATGAGTGCAAATTAATGTTGATTTTTTATTAAGGAGATGATACACAAAAGAAGAAGCCTGTCATGAAAATGAAAATTAGACCATACATTGCAACACTAGGCAAATCTCTCTAATTCCTAAATAGACATTCAAAATATTAATTTCACATTTCACTATTGAGAATGATTGGGAGGTGAATCCCTCTAATTCTTGAGTGGATTTGATCCCTCTAATTTTTACATAGACATTGAAAAAAACTAATTATACATTTCACTCTTGAGAATGATTGGTAGGTGAATTCCTCTAATTAGTGAATGGATTTCATCCCTGTAATGACAAAAATTAACTACACATTTCACTCTTGAGAATAATTGGTACATGAATCCCTCTAATTCCTAAGTGGATTTGATCCCTCTAATAACAATAGCTTATTATTTTAATTGATTATCATGCTCATAGATTGCTAATTGCGTCGAAGTATTTAACAAGTATTATTCAATTGTAGAAACAAAAGATAGTAAGATTACACATGGATATATTCCCTGGGCACATGTAATATCAATGAAAAATTTGACGTCATGTAATTATCCGCAAAAATATGTTGGCCTTGCACATGGGTTTAAAACCATGTGCAAGGCCTCCTAAACAACCATGTAAGGCTTAGTAAACAACCAATGGTAAATTGCACTCAAGGATATTTGTTAAATTTTTTTTACCAAACTTCAATTAAAATAAAGAAAATAAAAACTAAACTACTCCTAAGTTTTTTTTATAAAATCTCAAAAAATACATTTTTCAAACATTCATCAATACCTTCATTTGCCAAGATTGTTTTTCCATGAGCATTGTACCACCATCAATGAGTCATAATGAAACAAAATAAGATATGCTCAAATTTAATTCATTATTACACTTTCAATTTTTTAAAAGATTACATCTAAACTTTCAACTTTTATTAAAATTTCTTCGTATCAATAAGGCTTACAACCTTATTTATTTTACATGTAGTTGACTTCAAATTTTGGGAATATATATATCCATTGAAAGACAATTATATTTTTCAATGCTTCCTTATTATCTCATATAATTTTCAACTTAATTATAATTCTACTTTAAAAGGTTAGGTGTATATACTCTTTTTTTAACTTAATTTCAATTGTCCATTCAAATTTTTCATTAAAAAAAATGAAGTTTCCATTCAAATTTGGCCCTTTCGATTCCCAAGCCTAAATATTCTTACTTTTCACATAGTTTTAAGAACGTCCATTCAACATAAGATTGGGAGTTCCCATTCAAATTTGATAATGATCTGGAGACCTTTGTAAATTCCCCAAGTCCCATATGTTGGCTTTTCTCATTTACATAATATTCTTTATAACTGAGAAGAGGAAGGCGATTAGCTTCATCTTTGTGTGGGGATTAGACTTACAAGGTAGTTGTATACAAGTCTCTGTCATTGGATGACCGAATTTATAACCATGTTTGGATCAAGTGAAAATGGTGAAGAGCATCTCAATCTCTACCACCATGTTGAAACTCAGCTAGGCGCTGAAGAAGGCTGCTACATTTCCTCATAAACGAATTTGCTATATGCTGAGCAAGGGGAGCACTGTTCTGAATGCAAAGATAATGAATCTAACAGCAATTCCAACCAGCTAAAAAATTGGCCAAATCGCAGAAGCACCATGTGAGAGTTGGAGTTGAGTTGATTTAGTTGCTCCTCACGCGAGATAGTCGTCAATAGGAATATCATACTCAAGAATCAATGTTTGCATGAAAATACGTAAGCAAAAATGATATTATACATATCCAAATGCAAATGACGGTTTTTTAAATTCAAACGAGAAGTGTAATTATATTGTAATTGTTGTACTTCAAAGCTTGAAAGCATATTAAAATTTCCTTAGCTTCGGAAATTGTAGCCGACAACGAAATCCCAAGTTCAGAATTTACAAATGTGTTTTACTAGCATAGATCTATCTTTAAAAAAATCTACCAATTGTCGAAATAAAATTTCTAACTGTAACTCTTTTTTAGTGGAAATGTTGAAAAAATGTAGAGTAATGTAGAATGTTCCTCTTCTAAGCAAAACAAAAGAAGAGTGATTGTTTGAGGTAAAATGGAAAACCTTTGAATGACTATAAATCTAAACCATATTTTCATTTATTTAATCCTTACAAAATTAAATTGTCTTTATTTTCCACTTTAACAATTTATTCAATCCTTAATACTTATTACTTACATTGAGATAATTCTCATAATTCTATTTGTGTTTTCAAGTTAACCCTTTCCTTACAATGTTGATCAAACTCCAGTTTTGTGTCACTGTCCACGATTAAAACCGGCCTAGATCAAATCTCCCGAAATGCAGACTTCTTATCAGGTATTGCAGTCAAAGAAGTTTGCACCTAGAACCTAAGATTTGGATCTAGGTTTGCAAACTATTTATAAGTATATTGTTGAATGCATAATGTTTAATTCAAGACAACCATTTATATTATAAATAAATAAACTATATTCATAAATATAAATAAGTGGAAATCACTTTTATTTAAATATATAATATTCATTGAGAATCACTCTTATTATGTTTTCAATCTGGATATATGATTGGAAAAGGTGAATTAATTTAAATCTTAATTTAAATATTTACATTTACATAATGTTCTTATTTATTTATTTGAAATTTTTAAATATCTATTTAACCATGATTCTATTAGTTAAATACCATAACTTTTGCAAAGATTTGTACCTCCGAAGACCCAGCGTCACGGTGACATCAAAGTTTGTAGTGGTGTCTGGAAGGTACTGTGTATAGTCTACAAGGTACTGTGTATAGTCTGCAGGTACTATTAATGGAGTACTGTGTATTGTCATGGTATTGTGTGTTTGGCATTGTATAGTCTGCAGGTACTATTAATGGAGTACTGTGTATTGTCATGGTATTGTGTGTTTGGTTAATTCTCATGATGGCTCCTTGGCACATCGTTTTACCATTGGGTGATGAATCTCATGGGCAGTCATAAACCTGCAAATATAATTGATGTCCTCCCTATTTACCTATTTCGGTTTTTCATCTTTTTAATATATTACAGTGTACGATTTAACATTCATCATGAAATTTTTTTGGTTGTTTTTTAAATATTTGACGTGTTTTCTTGGTTTTGGTTTTGTAATGGTGTTGTCTAACTAGGGGACGATTTTGATTTTCTGTTGATTTTCAGCAGAAATCAAGAAAACTTAAGTCACAAAATCTTGTAATTTTTGTTTTATTGAGCAATTTCAAGAGCAGAAATGAAATCATGTGACACTAAAACCCCAAACATCCACACTCTGTAAGATCTAGCAATGTTTTTGCAAGTTTTGAAAAATAAAAACCTACAAGAATAGATCGCCTCCTGGCATAGAGTCCCTGCATGTATTACCGGGATTGAGTGCATTTTGTAAACCTGCGACTATCGGCTCCTGGCAATGCTGATCTATGTGAGGTGTACCAAGGGAATAGTTTCGAGGGTAGATAACATAGGTATATAAAATCTTAGCTTTACTCAATGGGGACGTTATACAAGATCAAGCAAGAAGCTAATTAGTTGGGATGGTTTGTATTGTGACGTGATCAGTGAATGAAGGGTACGCTATTGTGGTAATATGTTTGCAGGTCAGGTCTAATGTCCAGACTGTAGCTACCTTGGCTCGTAACTAGATCAACCTAGCCTTTGCCCTGGGTCACCACTGGGTCACCACTGTGCGTAATTACTAGTTTTATGTAATATCCTCTTACTCGGGAGCATAGGAGGAAGAGGTCTTGGTCTATAACCCCACTGCACGGGTACTATATCTGCCGGGTGAAACAATGCCGTCAAATAGTAAAAACCAACCAAAAATAAAATAAAAAAATCGTCTCTAGTTAGACAACTCCTTTTGTAATTGTAATTGTTAGTTTTAGTGGAGGAGTCAATGAAAGCCAAACATCCAAGCATGGAAGTCTTGTTTTGTTTATAAAGCATAGCTCTCTACCAGCATTGGCGTTAAGGAACAAATAACTCTCTCTATTGTATTCTGCATTGATCAACCCTTTGCACGAGAGAAAGGAAGAAAACGCCCCTTTGAGTGAGAATATGATTCCTACGGGATTGAACTCTTTTGCATTTTATTTTATGTCACTGTGTTTTGTTCGAGTTTGTTTGAGTCACAGGGCACTACGGAGAGCTAATAACTTTACAAATATTTGTGTCAATATAGTATAGCGATGATGCTTAATTTGTGCAAGAACCAAAGAGGATGAATCCTATTCGAATTGAGTTCTTCCATTCGATTTAACTTCTGTCATTCGTCACTCAAAGGTTATCTTAATTTACAGGCATACAATAAAACCTCTAGTAAACCATCTCCCATTTTGATCATACACACACTATACTAGCCTCTTGATATCAATGGTATGTGATCATATTGTGAGCATGGTTGGACTTGTTTAATATAGGAAAAATAAGGTAAAGCTTGACTTAGGCTCAACATATAAATCAGTCGTACTTATAGAAACATAAATCTCTAAGAAATACGTTCTAACAGATCAATTATGAAGCAAGGTGTAAATGGAACAGTTAATTTGGTTTGTTTATTCTTGTTATCTAAAGGACACATAAGATTAGTGATTTGATGAGATATTCAACTTAGTTTTTAAATAATTGGTGTTTGTTCTTTTGTTTCAGATTTACGTAGCCCTGGTGAATGGTTGGGTTTAAGGATTTAAATGGATTCCATATTATTTGTAATAATGACATTTCCATGCTTTGTTACAACTATTTCATTGCCAATATAAATAAACAAAATACTTGTAATAAGGACTGATAATATTGTTCTAGTTTTGTTCTTAACGATTAAACTTTGGGATAACAATGTCTAAAATTAATATTATTGTTGGGTATATGTTATATTCTTTGCATGTGCATGTGGATGGGAGGTGCGTTTGTCACCACTTCATGGAAACATCCTACTTGTTGCTTCTCCTCAGAATTGGCCATTAGGTTGTTTCTGAGGTGAGTGTAGGGAGCGATTTTGTTTTTTGTTTTTGGTTTTTTGGGGAATTTTCTAAAAAATTGTAATTTAATCCCACTGAAGGGATTGGAGTCTATTTTCTAATCTAGGTTAACATATTATGGTATTGGGTGCTACTGAATACCTATATTTTGTATTGTGAGGGATTCATAATGATAATGATAAAATATGAGGTGTGGCTCCAATGTTTGCTAGTTTTCCCTGTTAAGGGTTTCCAGGGTAAATCTTTGTGTTTGTGTGAATGTTGTGGTGCAATATATGTTTTGCTTAAAAGAATATGTATGCTTTGCTTCTCTACATAGGATTAACACTTAAATGTGGTATCATACATCGATTATTGGCATCAGAGGGACGCCATTGTTGCTGAGGGTTCGACATGCTTAATAGATCTTTTTGTGATAAAGTTGGGTTCAATGGGATATTTACAGCGTTGATTTGTGCATTGAAATAAAATGGGGAGCAATTAAAGAATTGAGATAGAGAAATTTAACGGCCATAATTTTCAGCTATGGAAGCTCAAAATAGAGGATCTTCTTGTAGATCGGTAACTTAGGATTGTTGTGGATTCGGGTACGAAACCAATTGTAAAGTCATAAGATTATTGGGATAAATTAGAAAGAAGGGAGAGGAGTACAATATGAATATTCTTATCAGACTCTGTGTTGTTGAACATATCTGGTGAAGACAGTGCAGTAAAGATTTGGGGGAAACTAGGGAATTTGTATCATTCAAAATCCCTTGTGAACAAGTTCTTTCTGCAAAAGAAATTGTTTCATCTCAGAATGGATGAAAATGACATAGTGACAGAGCTTCTGGATGTCCATGATACTGTAGTAAGTCAAATAACCCCTATTGGAATTAAATGGACGAAGAACATAAATGTATTACATTATTCTGTTCTTTTCTAGATTCTTGGGAGAACCTAATTGTTGCAATAGGTAGTGCTAGTCAAGTGACTTTAAAATTTGATGAAATAGTATGATCATGGTACTATTAGAAGAGATGAGTTGGAAAACCATGGATAATCATAGCATGGATGCCTTGTTCATGAGAGGCCTCCCCCATGAATGAAACAAAAATAAGGGATCCAGGGGGAGATTTTGAATTTAAGGGTATATTTAAACCCCTAGGAAAATGGATAAGAAAGTGTTATAAATGCGGTAAATCTGGGCACTATAAAAATTATTTCATATCTAAGAATGTTGAGAAAGCAAAGATATGTGAGGATACCCGTTCCATAGAGGAATGTACCTAGCTTCCACTGGTAATCATTGAGAACATGATATATCGTTGATTAACTTGGGTGCGTCATGTCATATGACCCCTCATAGGGAGTGGTTCAGTGAATATGAAAAGTACAATGGAGGAGATGTGTACTTGGTAGATGATTCACTAGCTAGTAACGTCAGACATGGTAGAGTCAAGCTGAAACTCAAGGATAGAAGGATTATAAATCTACCTAGAATGCTACACATTCCAAATCTAGTAAGAAACTTGACATTTGTCGAAAAGATGGTTGTTGCAAGTGTAAATATTGTGTGTGGAGATGGTGGTTGCAAAACGGTCCGAGGATCAATGGTATTGATGAGGGGATTTCATTATGGAACTCTTTACAAACTATTGGGAAGCATCATCATTTATGAATGCAATAGTTCTATTGTGCTTTCAAGGAAGGATGTAAATATGATAGAACCCTAACAACATAAGAAGGAAAGACAATGTTATGGCATCAAAGGTTGGAGCATATCGAAGAAAAGGGCCTTTGGGCATTACAAGGTAAAGGTATGCTTGAAGGCATGACTGATTACACTCTGTATTTTGATTTCGGTGAACATTGCATATATGAAAAACATAATCAAGTAAGATTTGCATCTAATGCTACAAGAGTAAAGGGAATTATAGAGTTAGTACAAAATGATGTATTTGGACATGTTCGTGTTCCATTGTTTGGTAGATCTATGTATTATGCTTCATTTATAGATTATTCCTATAGATGTTTCATTACCCTATAATCCTAAGAGTTATGCATCAAGGTGTTCAAATTTAAAATGGGAGAAGAAGGGGGAGAACCAATAGTAGGTTGTTTTCCCTATTATTTTCCAACTATAGCTATTCTTCATTTTTGATTGTAGCATATGAATTTTCTTTATATTCTTTAGTTGTCTACAACTTTTCCTTCTTTTCATTTTGTTTCTTCCAACACTCTGAGTTTCAGCTGCTTTAGAGTCTCATGGATAAGAAATTTTTGATTTGGATCAATTAGCTTGCTCTGAACCTCTTCAAAACTGTGCACTCCCTAGAAAATAAAACCATCTAGTTCATTCTCATGTGTGTAGGGGTTCTTTAGGTAATCCTGAGAAAATAATCTTGGAATAAATCCTTTAGGGTTGTGCATTATCTTTTCGGTAAGCCCTAATTTTAAATGCAATATCACTTTACTAAGGAGGCTTCCATGTGTTGCATGCTGAATTTTTAATGTCCAATATATAATGGGAATTTTGGCCATGCTCCCTTATTCTTGGAATGAGTTTGACTGTGAACTCAATATATGACTGTTTGAAAAGCAACTTCTACAAGTTCTATCTGGCCTAACACAACCCTAGGTAGTTGGTGAACTATCTTTCTTTCATAAGATAAGTGATGTTCTCTATGGTATACCAACCTCCCATAGTACAAATTAGAGATATGGCATCTTCTAAAAGTCGGGGAGAGTTCTTAAAAATGGAAAAGTGAATAGTGTTGATGAATTTGTCACAAATGTCATATATGCGTTTCATGTAGTTGTCTTCCAATACAATTGAACAACAAATATGTACAGGATGTTTATGTCTTGTCCAATGCCAGTCCATGGAGGTAAAATCAAATGAGGCACACACTATATCCATTAGATATGTTGATAAATAAAAATTGTGTTTCTTAGTGGTTGAGGTTTTATGTACTTGAATAATGTCATATTTAAAAGTGACAAAACAAATTTCTTCCTAGTTGAAAATCACACATCTAGTTGCCACATGATGAGCCAACCGTATCCATTCTAGTTTGAAATATTGATTATTTTAATCTCCATAGAATCTGCAAAGCATCGCTCAAATTAGTTTGTAGGGTTCTCTAACTAAGGAAATTGGGTATTTCCTATTCAGTCTAAGAATAAATGTGCTAGGATCAATTGTCCATGTCTTAAGTAGAACTTTTGTATCAATCTTGTCCTCAAATGCTTTTCTAATTTCTTGAGTAAGTAGTTGTTGCAGGGCCGTGAGTTCATATATCTTAGTGAAAGTACTAGGTTTGATATTTACGAATGGAATTTTATTGGCATCTCTGAAAGTGCTAGTTGGAATTTTATTGGCATCTCTGAAAGTGCTAGTTGGAAGGGAGGCATTATCCCCCATCAACCAACATTAAGAAGTATCATGGACTTATTTTTTTTATAAATGAATTGGAAAACACGGGGACTTCACTTAGTGAGCCTCTCACATAGCACATGCGATCATGGGATATTAAAGAATACCCTTAATTTCGAGAGATATTGACCCAAACTATTTTTGTTAAAACCCCCTCCCAATACTTAAAACCTCCTCCCCACCCCTTTTTATACCTCAATCCTTATAAACCACCCTACCCACCCCCACCTTAAACCCCTCATCCCCCCAATACTTGCAATATATTGGTTCAATTTTTTATCATTTTAAAACCCACAATATGAACTAACGTGATAGGATATTGGTAAACAAGTGAAGCCCCCGTGTTGGAAAATTATCTATAGGGATATACAAACAAGTATTATTCTCTCATGCACTAGGTGTTAATAACACACAAAATAGGCCCTTTGAGCAACAATTGATTATGAAATTCATTGACAAAGGAGAGGACCTCCACAAATGATGAAAATGTAATCGTTTTCTAAATGTTGCATATCGCACTTGCGATATATCGCATATGCGTTTTGGAAATTTACATATCGCATATGCAATATATCGCATATGCGTTTTGTAATGTTACATATCGCATATGCGATATATCGCATATGCGATATTTAACATTAAAAAACGTGAATGCGATATATCGGATATGCGATATAGATTTCCACGAACCTTAGCCTTGTGTTTGGGCTCGGGTTATTCCGAACGTACCATCAATAACGCATATGCGTTCTTGATTACACTTCGGAAGTGCGTTTCTGATTTCCTAAGTGGCACCAAAAAGTGGAACCAACTTCGTGCGAGCGCCCTAAAGTCATCATAGACAAAGAAGAAGATATCTCTCGTCTAAGAGATCATAATCAAAAGTTGCTTATGAAAATAAAGGAGGCGAAGGATAAGGCACAATACAATCAAAATATAGAAGAGGAGAATCAATATCTTCAGAAGAAACTATTAGAAAATATCAAAGACAATAATCACCTTAAGAAGCGTAAACAAGATCTAATAGATCATATTTCGAAGCTTAAATATGATGAGAAGGCGCAACTCTTGATCATGGTTATTACTCAAGGAAACTTGGACCCTTTTTCGCTTTCGATGTACACATGTCTCATGAAACTCAAAGGAGTCCCTTGGATCATCAATTCCATGGACAATATTCTTTGTGCCATAAGTCAACTCATGCCACTTCCTATCTTTACTAACATATCTTCTTTTATATATATATTTCCTTCTACTATATATCTCGCCATTTCATTCCTTAATAGAGTGACCTCTAGTAACCAAGAATCAATGTTTGTTTAAGAGGTTCTTGTCATTGTCTCCTTCATCTATGACTAATCTAAAAATTTCATCAACTTGATATTCTCTACCTTTGCAGATCTACTAATGGAAACTTGCATATTCTTCCGTAAACCTGAAAACCTATAAAGAAAGGACATGCATTACAAATTGTTCAAGTATTTCATCACCATGACCTTGTGTTGATTAAACAAGCCATTGTAACCATTAAAATTATTTATAATCCTATGACAATCCTTCATTTTCAAAGCATACAACTTCTTTTGTAGGACTATTCAATTCATCGGGGCTTTGACTTTATACAACAAGTGAATATTATCCTAAATTTATTTGTTGTAACTTATTATAGCACATTCATTAACACAAAATCATTTAAATCAATACCAATAAAGGGAATGGCTTCATCATTCATCTTGATGCTTATATCAAGTATGCGTTATGTACAAATCGAGTACTCATTTTGTTCAAATCATGTGTGTGTTATGTGCAAATCGAGTACGCAATGCTTTCCCCTATTTTGCATGGCATCTATGTGGCAAGGTTTAAAATTTCTAGGCCTAGTGTTAATAACGTGCACACGGTTTTCTTTTTTCGTAACATGAATGGGTATTGCAGAAGTTGGGTTGAATCTAAAAAGTCGCAAAACTTGGTTGGAGCATTTACCCTTCCTTCAAGTTTTTAACTCTCTACAAATTGTTTAATTAACCTTCGATAAACCCTAAATCGAGAGAGTTCAATTAGCATTTGAACCTCGATATAAGTCCAAATACCTTCATCCAGAAGTAAGAAGGTTCACTCAAACGCTTTTCACCCTTTCCCACCCGGCTGGCATGCAAAACCATACCATATTTTATACAATGTGAAACCAAAAGAAAAAACAAAATCAAGCTGTTTCTTTTATGAAGTGAAGAGTTAGGGAATATCTTGTTGTAGGTGACAAAGGGAATATCTTGTTGAAAATTTTGTTGCAAGAAAGTGACAAAGGGGATATCTTATGTAAGTGGACAAATTAAATGAATGTCACGACAGAGTGTAGAGACAATTGGAGGTAACGCCTGGCGTTATCGACATCACTAATTGGTATATGCTCATAAATATACTATAGGAAACGTAATGTTGAGGCTTTGAACCGATAAAATTTGAATTCGGGTTTTGATTAAAAAATTTTAAGGATAAATTTTTAATTGAAAGGGTGGGATTGTGTATCTCTTAAACTAGTAAAAATTGAGGAATTAGCTTAAAATCAGTTGAACTAAAGTTCAGGAATTACCCCAAAATTTATTGAATTAAACTTGAAGAATTAGCCGAAAATCCAAAGAAGTTCTAAATCTACTTATAAATCTAAATTTAAGTATTAATGGACTTATTTGACCTAATTTGGTAAGTAGGTTTTGAAGTATCAATGAAACTTAGTAATGTTTTAGTTATTATTAGTATAACCACTTACTGTGTGGTTGATGAATGTCAATATACGGCAAGTTAAATAAGATGAGACCACAAGTTAAGTACCACAAAATTATAAATTTTCTATGAGTTTTAATTACAAGTCCACCCTAAATTATACATTATCCATGCATTCATGCATCAACTACTAATTATCTATTTATCAATCACGGTTATTTTTAAAATCACTTTCTTATAACTCATATGTTTCTAGTTATCTGTCATGAAATGTTGGTTATCCATTCATCAACTAGGAGTGATTCATGCATCATCTACTAGTTATTCATTCATTAGCTACTAGTTATTTTTTATATTATTGTTTATATCAAATTTCAAATGACTACCATAGAATCAATCAATACATTTGTCTCATCCTCGTTTCTATATGAAAAAGATAAATGGTACTCACCCAAAAATTCTAAAATATTAACAACTATCAACTTAATATCTACATAATTACTAGCACATCCACATAGTTTGTGGTTGGATCACGTCGATAGGGATTAAATGGTTGTGAGATGGCGATGTAATGGAAGACAGTCTGATTTTTTTTTCAATTCCTCATATTCTTCTAGTTAAACTGGTTCAACTTTGAGTTATCCATGCCTAGATACATGTTATCACCAACATTCTACCTCTTATCCATTTATGAACTATCAACTGTCAATTGTTTATTATATTATTTATTTTATCACATTCTTCTAGTTATCTACCATGAAATGTTGGTTATCCATTCATCAACTATGAGTTATCCATGCATCGATATCAATTATCCATCCATGAACTATATATATATATATTGTTTATTTCGAATTTTGAACGACTACCATTAAATCAATCTCGATATATATATATAGATGCAAAAACATAGATTCACCCCAAATTTTAAATAAATAAGTCTATCTAAAACATAATTATTAATAATTTAATTTTAAATTCAATTAAATTAATATTAAATCAATGTTTTTATGTTACAAAATTTATTAACCTTATTCATGTGACGTATCACTTGTATTTTTCATTTACAAAATTTATTAACCTTATTCCCGTGACGTATCACTTGTATTTTTCATTGTTATTTCCATGGTCTGTGATTTATATTTGGTTGTGACGTATCACTTGTATTTTTCATTTACAAAATGTATCAACCTTATTCCCGTGACGTATCACTTGTAATTTTCGTTGTTATTTCCATGGTCTGTGATTTATATTTGGTTTTTCTGGGTTGTGATGTCTCTATTTTGCCATTAGACTTTTTTGACAGCTTTTTTTAAATCTGGTTCTTATGGCATTTTTTCACATACAATTTTGTTGATGGTCACACACAAATTTTCATCAAACGACAAACCTAAATTTAAAAGAAAAATGGAGGCAGAGATGAAGGAAGAGTAAATACCATTTGTCCTTACTGAACTTCTGCACACTGCCCATCTCGTGAATGGCTTTTATTTTTGTTTTCATATTCAAGAAAAAGAAACCTTGTATAACATAGTAATAAATTTTAAGCGACATTCTAGAAATATAAATTGAATTTTATAGTATTTATCATAGTTGCATGGGTACCGCTTTTGGGATTTTGGTAATACGTATATGGTGTTTCTTAGCTTCTCGGAGCTTGGGAGCTACTACGAAACGTTCCCATTTGCTTTTGTCGCTCCCTTTTTCTTGAAAGTTGAGCTTGTAGAAGCTCCCTCTCTATTTGGGAGCTTCCAAAAGCTCCCAAAGAAGGGAGCTTCTATAAGCTCCCGACCATGTGGAGGCCAAAATCATAAGAAAAGTGTTGAAAATCAATTGAATGATTGAAGTTTATTGTGTCAAGAAATCACCAATAATAAAAATTTCAATTGAATCTATCAATAATGTCATTTTTATTTTTATTTTCAAGGTTATATAAATAAAGAGGGCCCACACCTCTTAAATGTTTAGATCCTTTCACACTAAAAATATATGCTGCAAGTGTACTTAAGTGAATACAAATGGATCTTTTACAATACTAAGATATTGACAAACTTTAAATCATATTTCAAATTATTATAGCTAGCTTGTGTTATTCATACTGACTGATATATCAATTTAAGATCATAAACCATATCAAACTGAAGATACCAAAAAATTTGAAAGTTTGTTAGTCGAACTTAAAACTATCAAGTTCTTTCACATTAGAAGTAAGTAGTAATTACCATAACAAAAATCCAGAGCCACCCAAAGACTAAGCACTCTTAGGAGCAATAATATTGATGGAGTTGGAACAAGGAATTAGAAAAATATTGAATCTTATGATTTATGAAGCTATTGGCGCTTCATACACATATATGCAACCTTCCTTTACAAAGTCGTACAATGAGATTTGTATAATGTGGACCTAGAGGAGTGAACAAATTTAAAAAGAATTAATTTCATGACACTACTAAAGGATTAAGAGGATAAAATAACTTAAGCTATAAAATTAATCAATTATTTTTTTTTAAAATATATTTTAAAAAATTAATATATATTATTACCGCTCCCAACCATACATTTCCTACAAATTTAGGCAAAACTTCTAGCCATATCAAATACTCATGTCTGCATACCCAACATACCACATTCTAAAAACCTGTACAACATAGATATTTACCCACTTCTATACTATAGATTGAAGATATGATATATCTATTACCTAAACCCAGATATTATTATGGAGATGTTGGCTTTTCTATTTCTTTATTATGAAAGAAAACCGTGTATATTTAAACATTAATCTATTTTTTCCTAAATATTCATTTTCTCTTTGTATTATCCCAAAACATTAATTGCCTAAAAACAACAGTTATAAAGAGAAAAACACCATGGGATGCACGTGATTCATTATGTCTAAATTTATGAATAAATAAATTTGAAGAAGTAATCAATATATCACACATTTAAACTGTACTATTTTATACTCCCATATTAATTGTTTACTTTCAACGTGAAGAATATATCAAATTTAATTTTTAATGGTTTTTTGTAACACCCCGGTTTTGACCCCGTTGCATTAAATGCACATGATGTATATATTGTAAATGATTATGGTGCAGAGCTAAAGGCCAAGGCCCCACCATTGATCGGTCATGCTATGTTTTGGATTTAAAATTGTCACCGATGGTATATCGGGGCATGCGGCACATATTATGTTTGTCATCGTGTAAATATGCATCTATAATTAATCAAATGAACCCGACCAGCTATGATCGCGGCAACTAAAATGAGAAAGGGGCATGACTTTCACAAGGATAAGGGTGGGGAAATTGTCAAACCTTGGCCAATAAGGGAAAATACCCATGTGTCTTCTTTCCTTACCTTACCCAACCACTTTCATTGAAGAATGGCTGGTGGTGGTTGAGGCAGTTAATTGTTTTGGGAGTGGGGTGGCAGGACTGTCAGTCCTCACCCACATGCACACTCCACCATGGTGGACTTCACAATGGAAGAAACCACTGTCCTCACTCGCGCAGGAATACCACTCTCCCCACAACGCTGCTGTTGCTCACGCACTTCCATTTTCGCGTCCACCCTGTAGGCTGTTCGTCCTCACTCACACAGACATTCATTCTCTCCACGACAGAGCTGAAATGCTGGTGCACTCCAATCTGTGTCCTCTCTATTGTTGTTCATCCACGCACAAGCTGAGAGTTGTTCGTCCTCACGCAGGGACTATGGTCTGCCCATTACTCTCACGCGCAGTAGTCTGCTCATCTCACACTCAATTTGGAAGTCGGTATTTTCTCTTCCTCTGCGTGGCTTATGAATGTATTACCAGTGACTTCGTTGCCCAAGGGTGAGTTGTTGTTTTCCCCTGTTGTGAGTTGTGCTCACTGATAAGCTTCGGGGCTATGGTATTCCCCATGCCGTGAACTTGGTTGCCTTTCCATCCTCGGACTATGTAAGTTCCTTGGTGACTACACTGTTCAGTTTGGGTCGCTGATTTTTTCTCACGTTGTTGGCTATGGCTACTACGGTCTTCCTTACATTTTTGGGGATTGTTATAAATTCGCTTGAGAGTCATTTTGGCCATGATAGGACCAAGAATGACTCAGAATTTGTCTCCCCTATCTTAAGCTGTATCAGCTAATTGATTGCATACGTCCAATGGTTGGTCTTCGGACTGTGTGGAGAGCAGGGATGGGGGCTTAGTTTTGCTTAACAAACCTAGTGGCTGGAAACCACACAGACAGAGCTAGAGGGCTGGCCTTCTTCTCCATCACCCCTGAATAGCACTGGAAGGGAATGCAGGGCCTGAGGGAATGTGTAGCAGAGAAGGGACTGATTCCTTGTGTTGGGTGTGTTTGGGTGTCTTAGAGGTCAAGCTAGTTCTGGTGTAGGTTTTCTTGGCTCTGTAATGAGCTCACCAGCTTAGCATTAAGCCTTTCCCACTCCATGATGGCCTCATAAACCCAACTGCGTTAGCTTGGTTGTGTCTTGCATATCCTTGGCTATGTGTAAGCCTGCTAGTTCCCTTATTCCTTGGTGAATCATGCCCAGCTCAGGGGTGGCAGTGTTGCTGAGAGATTAAAGAGAACGCTGGCCCTATGGTTGGGTGGAACGTTGCAGCGACATAGCTTGCTGCGGAACGACTTCTTCTTAAGATAAGTGATCTTGACCATTTTACTTCTGCAATTGTAATTTCTGCTAATGAAAATGATGAACATGTTAAATGAATGCTTGTGTGAATGCATGTTGATTCCACTGTGCATGATAAATAACAATAGCTGTGTATGATAAACAATGGCATTTGTGCCTGTTTTACCTTAATGCATTTTCCTGCAGCATTATGTTTATGCAATTTTGTGCATACATATGTTCATGGGGCTCTTAGCCAAATGGTTAACGCCATGGGGTCGCATCCTCTTTGCTGGTTAGAGGCATGGGGACGTGACAGTATGGTATCAGAGCATCAGGTTGGCAACAATGGGCCTCTATGGGTCAAGAAGGAGCAACTGACAGAGGTTGTATCTCATTCTGCCCAGCAGAAATTAGTGGACAACTGGTAAAAAAATTCAAAAGAAAATGGTCTAAGTGTTGAGAGGTCGGGCCACTAGCAGGAAAGGCTTCCGCCATTGCAGAAGAGTTAGGCGGAAGGATTTCCGACTTAGCGGAAGGGATTAGTGGAAGAGACTTCCACTATAGCGGAAGAGCTAGCAGAAGCGCGTCCGACGGAGGATGTTTGGAGGGAAAATTTGAGAAATTCGGCTAAGTGTTGAGTGGTCATGCCACTAATAGGAAAGACTTCCGCCCTAGCGGAAGCACTTAGTGGAAGCATGCCCGATGAAACAATTGGAAGAAATCCAAAAAGAAAATTTTTCTAAGTGTTCCCCATCGGAACAATTAGCGAAGTGCACTTCCACCGTTGCGGAAGAGTTAGTGAAGTTGACTTTCGATGTAGCCAAAGAGCTAGTGGAACGGACTTTCGCCGTTGCGGATGGTGAAGCAACTACGCACCCGACGGAAAAGTCCTCCGATCGCTGAAGCCATCGAGGAGGTCAAGGGCTTGAAATCGTTGACTGTCGGAGGAAGAAAGTGCTCATGCGTCCGCCGTTGCGGAAGCCAAAAGCACTAAGGCTTCCGACCAGAAAGGCCGCCGATGTCGAAAAGTTTAAAAATTGATCTAAGTAAGTGCCGATCGGAAGAAGTTAGTGTTTGGCGTGCCGCTGTTGCGGAAGCCAAAGTCACTAAGTTTCCGATGTGGAAAGAGCGCCGACGCCAGATGTTAAAAATTTCTCTAAGGCCAAAATCAGAAGAAGAAAGTGTTTCGTGAGCCGTCGTTGCAGAAGCAAAAGCACTAAGTCTTCCGACGAGAAAGACTGCCGACGTCGATCGGAAGAAGATGGGGTTTCCTGTGCCGCCGTTGCGGAAATGAAAGGCACTAGCCTGCCGATGTAAGAAGTCTTCAGACATCGATTTGGTTGTGCCACCG
This sequence comes from Pseudotsuga menziesii, assembly GCA_001517045.1. NCBI lineage: Eukaryota > Viridiplantae > Streptophyta > Pinopsida > Pinales > Pinaceae > Pseudotsuga > Pseudotsuga menziesii. The sequence continues at coordinate 121,947 of LPNX010767700.1, forward strand.
ATCGGAAGAAGATGGAGAATCGTGTTCCACCGTTGCGACTGCGGAAGGAACTTCTTCGCCAACGAAAGGAAGAAGTTGAGCCGATGGAGGGGGAAAATTGAAAACAAAGACATCGGAAGGTTAGAGCTTCCGACAGCCGATGAGTAGGGTCATCGGAGCCGCAGTGGAATGAACGACCATCGTTGCGGCTACCGAAAGGGCTAACCTTCCGAAGGGTTAGAAGAATCGATTGCCGATGGACCCGACAACCGATGTACATCGGAACAGTTTAGTCGCCGATACAACAGAGAGATTAGTGGTTCCGACCCCCGAAACGTCGGAATGATTTAGTGAAAAGAGGAGCCGATTCTGCGGAAGAGTTAGTCAAAAGGGGAGCCGATTCCACGGGATATTTAAGGGAAATAAGATCCGATTCAATAGTGAAATGGGATCTGATTCTACAAAGAGATCATGTTGAGTTTTCAGTAGGCCTTCTTAATGAATTTTGACCATTTTTCAGTGGCTTTTCAGTGAATTTTTCGGGCTGAAAATGAGAAGATAGCAGCAAAGATAGACATTCTTTGATGAAGAAAAGCTAGTGTTTGGGAATGAGAAAAGAGGCAGTTATTTACAAAAGAAATTTGGATAAAAATCTAGTGTTGGAAAAACTTGTAATTTTATAATTCTCCAAGAGAAGGTAAGTAATGCCGGTTTATATTAATGTTATGTATCTAACAGTTATGTTACTAACACGTTTGGAGAATCATAGTCACTTTCAAGGGAAGTATTCCAGGTAGTGCAGTTTGTTAAGTAAGTGGTGGTTCAGCTTTGAGAACCCATGATGGGTATGACGCTCGGGATTCGCATGAGTGAGCAGAAGATGCCATAGGAGAAAATGTCCGTAATAGAAATGATGACATTGAGTCTAATGGAAGGAGATTCCAAGAGACACCATCAAATGTTGCAGCTACAATGAGAAGCTTGATCAAATCCCAGGAAGAGCAGCATCAGTTGAATGCTGCAATGTTGCAGAGTTTGACAGACTTACATAGAAGGATAGGCTCTGGACGAGGTACAGCAAGACCAGAAGGCAGTAAGAGCAGTACCAGGAGGAGGAGAAGGACTTCTAGTGGATCATCTGATTCTAAAGAATCCAGCAGGGATTCAAGTTCTTCTTCTCATAAAAGGAAAAGAAAGAGACACCATAGAGATCGTTCTCGGGATGAATTTAATAAAGCTAAACCTCCTACATTTGATGGTGAGATAAAGACTGGATAAGAGGTTGAAGCTTGGCTTCTTGGGATAAAGAAGTACTTTCAAGTGCATGACTATTCAGGAAACATGAAGGCAAGAGTCGCCATATTCAATCTGAATGGAAGAGCATCCATTTGGTGGGAACACTTCAAGCAAGTAAAGAGGATCAGAGAAAGGAGACTTAAGTGGAAGCAGTTCAAGAAGTATTTCAAGCAGAAATACCTCTCTGACAGGTATTATGATGATAAGATTAAGGAATTCCATGAGTTGATATTGGGACAGCAGACCATGGAAGAGTATGCAAACAAGTTTTTGGAGCTGTTGAGGTATGTCCGGTACATCAGAGATGAAAAAGTGAAAGTCCAATGTTTTCTGAGTGGATTACCTCAGTCGTACAAAGATAGAATTGAGTTTTATGAACCTAGAACTCTTAAAGAAGAAATAAGGAAGGCTAAGTATTGCTATGAGCAAAGCAAAGGTAAGCCGGATTACCATAAGGCATGGAAGGACAAGAAGAACGAGAAGTTTGACCAAAGGAAGAAAGGTTTCAAACCTTCTAACTTCAGGAACCAGTAGAAGCAGCCATCCCAAGCTGCGAGTAAGCCAGTTGGAGTGACCGGAGAAAAGCCTAAGGATCCACAACAGAATAGAGGGCCACTCTAATGTTGGAAATGTGGAGGACCCCACATGCGCAGGAATTGTCCACTCGAGAATGAGAGTGCAAGGCTAGATTATAGCCTTCAAGGAGCAGAAACAGTGGGTCAAGTAGCAAGGGCAGTTCCTAGGATCTATGCAGCACTAGAGGACCGCTAGGAAGATCACCAGTCAGTTGTGGTTGAAGTAGTAGGTAAGATTGTTGAGAAGTCTGTTTCTATTTTGATTGACCCCGGTTCTACGCACAGTTACATTACTCCTAGAGTAGTAGAGATTTGTGCTTTTAAGAAAGTAAAGCATAGGAAGTCTTGGTTAGTTCAGCTAGCCACTAGAACTAAGAGGAAGGTCAGTGAAGTGGTAGAGAAATGTCCATTGGTCATGAATGGATTGGTCACTTGTGTAGATCTGAATGTTCTACTACTTGGTTCCTATGATGTTCTCATTGGAATGGATTGGTTAGAAACTCACAGGGTGAAGCTTGATTGCTACAATAAGACTTTTGAACGCATGAATGAAGAAGGAAACCTAGTAGTTGTGATAGGCATTCCAAAGGTGATTTCAGTGAGGTAGGTGTCAGCAATGCAATTAAAGAAGTTCTGTAGGAAGGGTTGCCAGTTGTATGCAGCTCATATTTTGGAGGAAATAAGAGATGAAACTTCTCGGTTGGAGGACTATCAAGTGTTACAGGAATTCAGGGATGTGTTTCCCGATGAGATTCCAGGGCTTCCTCCAAAGAGGGACATTGATTTCACAATTGAACTTGTGCCAAGAGTAGCACCAGTGTCCAAGGCACCCTACAGGATGAGTACACCGGAGATGGTAGAATTGAAGATGCAACTGCAAGAGTTGTTGAAAAAGAAGTACATCCAACCGAGTGTGTCTCCTTGGGGAGCACCAGTTCTGTTTGTAAAGAAGAAAGATGGTACACTCAGGTTATGCATTGATTACAGATAGTTGAACAAGGTTACCGTGAAGAATAAATATCCTCTGCCTAGGATTGATGACCTCTTTGATCAAATGAGGGGAGCAAAGGTATTTTCCAAGATCAACTTGAGGTCTAGTTACCATCAGGTGAGAATCAAGGATGAAGACATTCATAAGACAGCCTTTAGAACAAGGTATGGGCATTATGAGTTTGTAGTGGTACCATTTGGTCTCAAAAATGCACCAGCTACATTTATGTGCCTTATGAATAGTGTCTTCAGCAGGTATTTGGACAAGTTTGTTCTTGTTTTCCTTGATGACATTCTTGTTTATTCTAAGAACGAGGAAGAGCATGAAGAGCACTTGAGATTGACATTGAATTTGATTAGGGAGCATCAGTTGTATGCAAAACTAAGCAAGTGTGACTTCTACAGGGATAGAATTCAGTATTTGGGACACATTATTTCAGAGGAGGGTATATCCGTGGACCCTGAAAAGATTGAAGCCATTATGAACTGGCCTACTCCAAGAAATGTGACAGATGTGAGATCTTTCATGGGACTTGCGGGATACTATAGGAGATTCATTGAGGGATTCTCCAAAGTTGCACATGCTATCACTTCTTTGCAAAAGAAGGGGATGAAGTTCGAATGGACATCGAGATGTGAAGAAATTTTCCAAAGGTTGAAGAACCTTCTCACCAGTGCACTGGTATTGAAGGTTGCAGATCTAGAGAAGAATTTTGTGGCATGTACCGATGCATGTGAACAAGGGCTTGGAGGAGTCCTTATGCAAGACAACCACGTGATATGTTATGAGTCAAGAAAGCTAAAGGAACATGAGATGAACTATGCCACTCATGATCTAGAGCTTGTAGCCATAGTACATGCTCTCAAGATGTGGAGACATTACTTGATGGGTAGAAGATTTGAGCTCAGAACAGATCACTATGGACTGAAGTATTTGTTTGATCAGCCTACTTTGAACGCTAGGCAAGCAAGATGGCTGGAGTTTTTATGTGAATTCAATTTTGAAATCAAGCACATAAAGGGAAAAGAGAATAAGGTAGTTGATGCACTCAGCAGAAAGGTGAAAGAAATGCATGTGGCATCTCTTAGTGTTTGCCAATAAGATTTGAGGCAGCAGATCGTTGATTATGTTGTTGGAGATGAATTGTATGAACAGGTCAAAGACAGGTTGCAGCAGCAAAGTCTTGAGAATAAGTATGAGGGATATAAATTGGAAGAAGATGGGCTTCTCACTTATAGAGGTAGAATTTATATTCCGGATGTAGCAGATTTGAGGAGAGTTGTCATGGATGAAATCCATCAAGCTCCGTATTCTGGTCACCCAGGATATCAAAAGACAATCTCTACAGCTAGAAAGCAGTACTTTTGGCCAGGAATGAAAAAGGACATGGCTGAATACATTTCAAGGTGTATGAAATGTCAACAGGTAAAGGTTGAGCATCAACACCCTGCAGGTTTGTTGCAGCCCTTGCCAGTTCCGGAATGGAAATGGGAAGTTATTTCCATGGATTTTATTACAGAATTGCCAATGACTTGGAGACAACATGATTCCATCATGGTTGTGGTAGACAAGTTGACTAAGGAAACACATTTTATACCGGTTAAGTCTACGTATGAGACTGGGGACATTGCAAAGATCTTCATGAAGGAGATATTCAAATTGCATGGATTGCCTAAGGCAATAGTCTCTGACAGAGATGTCAAGTTCACTTCCAACTTTTGGAAGGGGTTGTTTGCATATTTGGGTACAAAGATGAACTTCAGCACTGCATACCATCCTCAGACAGATGATCAGATAGAGAGAGTTAATCAGGTGCTTGAAGACATGCTTCGCATGTACGTGATGGACAAACCAACCAAGTGGGAAGACTACTTGCACTTGGTAGAGTTTGCTTATAACAATGGACATCAGGCATCCTTTGGGATGAGTTCGTATGAAGCCTTGTATGGAAGAAGGTGTAGGACACCAGTGACTTGGGATAATCTAGTGAACAGGATTGTGTTGGGACCAAAATTGCTCAAGGAAATGGAGCAAGAGGTTGTAAAGATCAAGCAGAAGCTGAAAGTAGCACAGGATAGACAAAAAAGCTATGCAGATAAGTAAAGGGTGAACAGGGAGTTCAGTGTTGGGGATCATGTTTACCTCAGAGTGAGGGCAAGGAAGAGTTCCTTGAAGCTTGGAAGTTGTGCCAAGATGTCACCAAGATATTGTGGACCGTTTGAAGTGCTTGAAGGAATAGGGCCAGTTGCATATAGACTTTCATTTCCTGCTAGCACTAGAGCTCATAATGTTTTTCATGTTTCTTTGCTTAAGAGATATGTACATGATCCTAACCATGTGATAAATTGGGATGTGATCCAGGTGGAACCCGAGGGAGAGTTCTGAATCGAGCCAATGCGCATCCTTGACAGGAAGGTCACAATGCTCCAGAACCGAGCCATAGGTCAGGTAAAGGTGCAATGGGAGCACTTCGGACCTGAAGAGGCTACATGGGAGCTGGAGGATTCCATGTGATTGGCACATCCATTTTTGTTCAATTTTGCGAAACACTGAGGCAATACCAGTGTAGCATTTTGTCCAATTTTGTAAGCATTGAGGACAGTGCTATTGAAGGGGGAGGGGAATGCAACACCCCGGTTTTGACCCCGTTGCATTAAATGTACATGATGTATATATTGTAAATGATTATGGTGCGGAGCTAAAGGCCAAGGCCCCACCATTAATCAGTCATGCTATGTTTTGGATTTAAAATTGTCATCGATGGTATATCAGGGCATGTGGCACATATTATGTTTGTCATCATGTAAATATGCATCTATAATTAATCAAATGAACCCGACCAACTACGATCGCGGCAACTAAAATGAGAAAGCGGCATGACTTTCACAAGGATAAGGGTGCGGAAATTATCAAACCTTGGCCAATAAGGGAAAATACCCATTTGTCCTCTTTCTTTACCTTACCCAACCACTTTCATTGAAGAATGGCTGCTGGTGGTTGAGGCAGTTAATTGTTTTGGGAGTGGGGTGGCAGGACTGTCAGTCCTCACCCACACGCACACTCCACCATGGTGGACTTCACAATGGAAGAAACCACCGTCCTCACTTGCACAGGCATACCACTCTCCCCGCGACGCTGCTGTTGCTCACGCACTTCCATTTTCGTGTCCTCCCTATAGGCTGTTCGTCCTCACTCACACAGACATTCACTCTCTCCACGACAGAGCTAAAATGTTGGTGCACTCCAATCCGCGTCCTCTCTATTGTTTTTCATCCACGCACAAGCTGAGAGTTGTTCATCCTCACGCAGGGACTGTGGTCTACCCATTACTCTCACGCGCAGTAGTCTGCTCATCTCACGCTCAATTCGGAAGTCGGTATTTAATCTTCCTCTGCATGGCTTATGAATGTATTATCGGTGACTTCGTTGCCCAAGGGCGAGCTATTGTTTTCACCTGTTGTGAGCTGTGCTCACTGATAAGCTTTGGGGCTATGGTATTCCCCATGCCGTGAACTTGGTTTCCTTTCCATCCTCGGACTATGTAAGTTCCTTGGTGACTACACTGTTCAGTTTGGGTCACTGATTTTTTCTCACGTTGTTGGATGTGGCTGCTACGGTCTTCCTTACATTTTTGGGGATTGTTGTAAATTCGCTTGAGAGTCATTTTGGCCATGATAGGGCCAAGAATGACTCAGAATTTGTCTCCCCTGTATTAAGCTGTATCAGCTAATTGATTGCATACGTGCAATGGTTGGTCTTCGGACTGTGTGGAGAGCAGGGATGGGGGCTTAGTTTTGCTTGACAAACCTGGTGGCTGGAAACCACACAGACAGAGCTAAAGGGCTGACCTTCTTCTCCATCACCCCTGAATAGCACTGGAAGGGAATGCAGGGCCCGAGGGACTGTGTAGCAGAGAAGGGACTGATTCCTTGCGTTGGGTGTGTTTGGGTGTCTTAGAGGTCAGGCTAGTTATGGTGTAGGTGTTCTTGGCTCTGTAATGAGCTCACTAGCTTAGCATTAAGCTTTTCCCACTCCATGATGGCCTCATAAACCCAACTGTGTTGGCTTGGCTGTGTCTTGTATATCCTTGGCTATGTGTAAGCCTGCTAGTTCGCTTATTCCTTCGTGAATCATGCCCATCTCGGGGGTGGAAATGTTGCTGAGAGATTAAAGAGCACGCTGTCCTATGGTTGGGTGGAACGTTGCAGCGACGTAGCTAGTTGCCGAACGACTTCTTCTTAAGATAAGTGATCTTGTCCATTTTACTTCTGCAATCGTAATTTCTGCTAATGAAAATGATGAACATGTTAAATGAATGCTTGTGTGAATGCATGTTGATTCCGCTGTGCATGATAAATAACAATAGCTGCGTATGATAAACAATGGCATTTGTGCCTGTTTTACCTTAATGCATTTTCCTGCAGCATTCTGTTTAAGCAATTTTGTGCATACATATGTTCATGGGGCTCTTAACCGGATGGTTAACACCATGGGGTCGCGTCCTCTTTGCTGGTCAGAGGCATGGGGACGTGACATTTTTTTAATTTATGTTAATGATGATGGTAACAATGAGTTAAGATCAACTTTGGTTTATTAGATCTTAAGACATTATTTGATTTGTTATAATAAATAATTGCTTCAAAGAGGTGCATTCTACACCCTTTAGGGGGGATGTGTAAGTCCTTACATGCTCATCGTAAAGATAACACGTTTCCTTTATAAAAAATAATAAAATGGTATAAAAAATAACATGTTGGCTCAATTTAGGTTTAAAATATTTTTTAGAACCACATATATAAGATTGCAAATTGAAACCATAAACATTTCGTTCTCATTTCCACAACAGTTCCACTCTAAAAAAGGAGTTTGCAGTTAGAGATAATTGATACCTTTCAGTGTTTGGTAGATCCTTTTTAACATGGATTTATGGTGGTTCCTATGCTCAAATAACTTAGAAACAAGTGTGTTGAGGTCACCCGTATTATTGATAGGTTAAAAGATTGGGAAACTGCGATCTAATGTGGTTGTAGGAAGGAAACATTAAGAGAAATTGACTTTCATCTTCAACATTCTTAGACTCGCATAGATGAAAAATTCTTTCCTCCCACAATGTTTTAGGAATTGTCGAGCGCCCTGTTTCGGTACGAAGCTCGTGAGAGTTCAATCTTATTTTTTCTATGTTAGTTTTCTTCTTCAAGCTAGTTAAAATAGAAAGATAATTTTGGTCTTCTAAATTAGGGTTAATGACCTCCTTGTAGTATCTTAACTTCTTTTTGACTTCTAAATCACTTTCACTCTATATTTTCTTTTAGACTTAGTTGTAATAGTACTTTTGATGCTATTTATATCTTTCAAAGTTGCATTTTTTTCTTCCCTCAAAGGTATAACCAAGCTATAATATCTTTATGCCAACCTCTCTTAAGCCTCAAGTGGCTTTCACTAGATTCCAAAGCAATTTTAGGGAGCCTTTAGTCTCCCATGTTAGTTATCTTGTACTTGTACATCAAGTACCTCGTCATAGCAATGCTTTAAGTGGGGGAAAGACTTGATTCTATAAGAAGAGTGCAATAAGGTGTATTTATTTTAATTCAGAGGTTATAAGTTATCAAATGTTTTTGAATTTGCTCGATCTTTCTCCAAGATTCTCTACAGATGTTGCAACCCCAAACTTCGCAGCCATATAAGATAACAAGAATGAAGAGAGTTTCAAAGTGTAACTTCATTTTTTCCCGCATCACAAACTTTGCATATTTACAATTGTTTTCAAGGCCAAAATAAGCGTTCCATTGTCCATTAATCCTTTTTTCAATGTTATAGTTCCCGTTCTGCTTGTAATAAATATCAATTCCAAGATATTTATAGGAGGAAACTTCCTCCAAGTTGTTATTGGCATATACACAATTATCATAAGCGACATTCTTGGACTTGATAATCATTACCTTTTTTTCTTAATATTAATAGTCATACCCATGTTAGAGCATAAATCCTTGAGAGTTCTCAGTTGTTTGTTAAGGTCAAATGGACACTTTGGCATAATAACAATATCATTGGCATAAAGAAGAAGGACAATGACAATTCCATCTAACGTCGTGTCGGCACAACCCATTTCCTCTTAAAAAACCTTTTAGCTTATCAATGTCAATGCCAAAAGAGATAGGAGAGGGGGAGAAACCTCCCTTAACTCCAATATTACAACTAATGTCTTTTGACCACCCCTCACTCTTGAGTCTTCGTGTATTTGCAAATGATAGTCTCATACAGTCTTATACCTTGAAGTGTATATCAAACTTAAACTTAGTTTAATGGTTCGTTTTATGAGATATGTATAATCTTATTTTAAAGCAAATGTCGCAACCTTTAAACTATTTATAAGTATATTGTTGAATGCATAATGTTTAATTCAAGATAGTAGTGGATATATATATATATATGATGGACCGAGTGGGGACATCGAGTGAGGCCTCGACATAGCCACCCGGGGATTTGACCCGAAGACCATCTGCTAGCATAAACTCCTCTCAACCACTTGAGCTAACCCACGAGGCATTTATATTATTTTTTTTATAATTATTTATATTGAATTTCAAACTAATATCATAAAATCAATATCTGTAGTACACTTGTCTCATCCTAAACCATATATGAAAAAGGATATATAGTACTTTATCCCAAAATTATAAAATATTAATGATTATCAACTTAATATCTACTTAAATATTATTAATAATTTAATTTTAAAACATAAATTTTATTGATAATTTAATTTTAAAACCAGGTTTAAATCAATGTTTTTATGTAACAAATAACTTTTATTCATAACTATTTCGATAACTTTATTTAATTATTAACCTTATTCTTGTGACGCATTATTTGTATTTTTCATTTACACAATTTATTAACCTTATTCCTGTGACGTGTCACTTGTATTTTTCTTTGTTATTTCCATGGTCTGTGATTTATATTTGGCTTTTGTGGGTCGTCATGTCTCTATTTTGCCATTAGACTTTTCTGACATTAAGTTCTCACAATTTTGTAAATATGGTTCTTGTAGCATTTTCTAAGACACAATTTAGTTGATGGTCACAAAATTTTTCATCCAACGTAAATTTAAAAGAAAAAACCGACGCACACATCAAGAGTAAATACCATTTGGCCTTATTGCACTAATGTGCACAATGACCATCTTTTTTTTTAAAGTCAAATGGATGTAGCTTGGGTAGTTGGGAGGAATGAATGTTACCCTTCCCACCTAGGTTCTACTCTTGTAAGTGACGTGATGCTCTTGTGTAGTTCTTTGTAATAAATGTTGTGAATGATGAGCTAACCATACCTTGATTCAGTTTGAATATCAGGTATTGGAATTTTCCGTGAAGTAGCCCTCGAACGAATGGTGAACCACATTTTAAAAAAACCATCTATTTTTGTTTTCATATTCAAGAAAAGAAGACCTCATATAACATAATAATAATAAATTTTAGCCAACATTCTCAATATAAATTGAATTTTATAATATTTACCTATTTCTATACCATAGATTGAGGCTATGATATATATATCTATTAACCAAACCCATATATTATTATGGAGATGTTGGCTTTTCTGTCTTTATTATGAAACAAAACAATGGATATTTAAACATTAATCTATTTTTCCCCAAATATTCTTTTTCTCTTTATATGTATCCCCAATTCAACATTAATTACCTAAAAACAACACTTATAAAGATAATGACACTATGGGATGCACGTGATTCATTATGTCTAAATTTATGAATAAATAATTTTGAAGAACTAATCAATATATTATACATTTTATACTCGTGTAATTTTATACCTGGAAAGTGTATACCAAACCTATTTTTAATGGGTTTCTAATATTACGATGATAATAATGATGGTTAAAGTTAGCTTATTAGAATTTAAGAAATTATTTGATTTGTTATAATAAATTAATTTTATGCTTAAATAACTTAAAAACAAGTGTACTCATGTCACCATAGTTTTGATAGGTTAAAAGATTAATAAGGTTGGTATTATAATAAAGATGGGAAAACTGCAATCTCATGTGGCTGTAGGCATGGAAATTAATTAGAGAAAGTGACTTTCATCCTCAACGTTCTTACTCACATAAATGACAAATGCTTTCCTCCCACAATGTTTTAGGAATTGTTGAGTGCCATGTTTCACTACGAAGCTCATGAGAGTTTGTTCTTATTTTGGCTATGCAATTTTTTTTCTTCAAGCTAGTTAAAATAGAGAGATAATTTTGGTCTTGTAAATTAGGGTTAATGACCTACTTGTAGTATCTTAACCTTCTTTTGACTTCTAAAGCATTTTTATTCCATATTTTCTCTTTAAACTTAGTTGTAATAGTACTTTTGATGCTATTGATATCTTTCAAAGCTGCATTTTAGTCTATCTCTCGAAGGTATAACCAAGTTATGATATCTTTATGCTAACCTATTTTGAGCCCCAAGTGGATTTTGCTAGATTTTAAAGAAATTTTAGGGAGTCTCTCATCTCCCATGTCATTTATCTTGCACTTGTACTTTAAGTACCTTGTCATAGCGATGCTCTCAATGGGGGAAAGACCTGCTTCTATAAGAAGAGTGCAGTGAGGTGTACTACTTTTAATTCAGAGGTTATAAGTTATAAAATGCTTTTGGATATGCTCGATCTTTCACTAAGATTATTTAGAGATGATGCAACCCTAAACTTCACAGACATATAAGATAACAAGAGTGATGAGAGTTTCAAAGAGTAACTTCTTTTTTTCCCGCATCACAAGGTTTGCAAATTTACAATTGTTTTCAAGGCCAAAATAAGCTTTCCATCCTCCATTAATATTTTTTTAAATGATATAGCTTGTAATGAAAATCAATTCCAATATATTTGTAAGCAGAAACTTCCTCCAAGTTGTTATCAAGTTAGATACAAAATTATCAAAGTGACCTTCTTGGACTTGATAATAATAATTACCTTTGTTTTGTAAGTGTTAACAATCATACCCATGTTACATCATAAATCCTTGAGAGTTTTGAGTTGTTTGTCAAGGTCAAATGGACATTTCAGCATAATAACAATATCATCAGCATAAAGAAGACGATCATAACAATTCCAGCTAATGTCGTGTTGATGCAACCCATTTCCTCTAAAAACACTTCTAACATACGAATGCAAATATAAAAAAAGATAAGAGAAAGGAGGAAACCTTGCTTAACTCAAATATTAAAATTAACGTCTTTTGACCACCCTTCATTGTTCTTGTATTTGGCCATAAGTATATTGTTGAATGCATAAAGTTTAATTCAAGAGAAATACCATATTTTATACGATGTGGAAATACCTTCATCGAGCAGT
>LPNX010767700.1:134357-153754 GCA_001517045.1 Pseudotsuga menziesii
TCGAGACAATCGGAGGTAACGCCTGGCGTTAGGTGCAAATAGAATGATTGATAGGTAGCATAATTCAACACCACTGGAATATCGGTGTTATGGACATGACTAATTGGTATACGCCCATAAATATAATTTTAATGGATAAAATTTGAATTCAGATTTAGATTAAAAAATATTAGAGATGCTGCAACTCTAAACTTCACAGACATATAAGATAACGAGAGTGATGAGAGTTTCATTTAAGACTAACTTTTTTTTTCCCACATCATAAGGTTTTCAGATTTACTATTGTTTTCCACGCCAAGATAAGCTTACCATCCTCCATCAATATTTTTTTCAATGCTATCTAGTTCCAGTTGATCTTGTAATGAATATCAATTCCAATATATTTATAGGAGGAAACTTCCTCCAAGTTGTTATTGTCATATACAAAATTATCATAAGTGACATTATTGGACTTGATAATCATTACCTTTGTTTTCTTAGCGTTAAAAGTCATACACATGTTAGAGCATAAATCCTTGAGAGTTGCTAGTTGTTTGACAAGGTCAAATGAAAATTTTGGCATAATACCAATATCATGGGCATAAAGAAGAAGGATGATGACAATTCTAGCTAACGTTGTGTCAGTGCAACCCATTTTCTCAAAAAAACCTTCTAGCTTATCAACGTAAATGCCGAAAAAAATAATAGAAAGAGAAACTTCGCTTAACTCCAATATTACAATTAATTTCTTTTGACCACCCCTCACTCTTCTTGTATTTGACTATGATAATCTCATAAATTCTTATCCCTTGAAGTGTATATCAAACATAAACTTATTTTTAATGGTTTGTGTTATGGGATATATATAATCTTATTTTAAAGAAAATGTCTCAACCTTAAAACTATTTATAAGTATATTGTTGAATGCATAATGTTTAATTCAAGACAATATTTTATTTTACAAATAAATATGCCATGTATTCATAAATATAAATATAAGTGGAGATCACGTTTATTTAAATATATAATATTCATAAATATAAGTGGAAATCACTCTTATTGTTTCTAATGGGGATATATGATTCAAGAAAGTGAATTAATTTAAATACTGATTTTAATATTTGCATTTCCTTAATGTTAAACTATAAGATAAATCTTATTTATTTATTTAAAAATTTTAAATTTATATTTAACTATGACTCTATTGGTTAGATACTAGTGATTAACATTCAAAATTGAACCCTTCCCAGCCCTTCCAAAGGGTTCGAAGAGTAAAATTAAAATTGCCCTTCAAAAAAAAAAAAAACTGAATTTTACCTTTCCAATTAAGAAGGGCAGAATTTATATCAACATTTCAAAACAAGGGAAACATTTGAAAATATCCATCCATATAAATTTCTCAAGATGTTGAAATTCCTATGCTATAAAGTTCAAATCATCATTCAAAATATTGGAGATATGATAAATTATAATCACTCACTCACTCATGTTATACACTCACAACTTAGTTGTGCAAGATGGACAGTAATCATTGATGACTACGAGGCACTAGCCATCAAGATGTGACTATGACACCCAAGTCACTTGGGGCTGCACTCTGAAGTGTGACAATGTGTCAACAAGTACAGCTATAACAAAAAAGAGCAACTACTAGTTTACTACTAGGCCTAAAACGAGCTCAAAACTTTGTGCCTACTACTTATGTGAACCTCGCTACCATTGTCCACCTTTTTTTTGTCAAAATGAAATTCAAAAGGCCGATTTGATAAGTACTCCTCTGCAAGACTTCATTTCTTGCATGAATATCATTGACTCACAACAAATATAAAGATGACTTGATGCCATGCAAATACAAATAATGGCATGTAGCTAGGATCACAAACTGTGCAGAAGTTGATTTATGCATTACTATAGAGATGTGTCATTCGACACATGCTATGGAGAAGCAATGGTTATTAATAAAAATAAAATTAAACATTTGGTGGCTCAAGAATAGTCTTCAATTTTATGGGTGGCATGATCATGATGTAATCTCCCTTCGTCCTTCCAAACATTTGTGGTTTCTCACAACGTTTGTCCTCAGCTCTACCAAAATAAATATTAAAATTACTTGTCCTTACAACCTCTTCTCCTTAAATCCTCATCTCATAGTCATAAATAAGGATTATTATGCATGCACATCCTCATCTTAATTGGGTCAAGGCACAAAGACAGCCATAAAATATTAAATGTGTCAAGACGCAAAGAGTAAACGACATAAGTAAGTCTTATATTAAATTTACCATATAAGTCTTTAATTAACACTATCAACTGATATTTGATACATTGGATTGTTCTGATATTCTTATCACTCCTTACCAATGTGATTGCAGGGAATTCTTTGAAGGAGAAGTCCATAATTTTAGGTCTTCTTCCTCATCATCATGCCTTTTGGTAAGATAATATAAAGGGTAGTGGCCTGCATCAACATGAAAAACAGTTTCAACATAGAGTTTATACACATTAATTGTTTTCATTAAATAACTTAAATTCCTACCCGTGACTATCGATTCACCGAATCGTGGATTGGAACAAAACACAACAAATTTTAGAGCCCCGAGCCCTTAATTACTCCACAGGGACTTCACTTAGTGAACCTCTCATGTAGCACATGCAATCGTGGGATATTAAAGAATACCCTTAATTTCGGTAGATATTGACCGAGACTCTTTTTGTTGAAACCCCCTCCCAATACCTAAAACCTTCCCCCCACCCCTTTTTATACCCCAATCCTTATAAATGACCCTACCCCCCCAATACCAGCAATATATTGGTTCGATTTTGGACAATTTTAAAACCCACAATATGAACTAACATGCTAGGATATTGGCTAACAAGTGAAGCCCCTGTGAATTACTCACACCTAGAACTTTCTCAAATCTAGCAATTAATAAACTTGTTTTGGTATTTTTGTTCAATTTAAAAGGCATATTGTTGAGACTCAAACATGTAGTGAGTTGCAAGGACTCAATTGACTTAGGATTGATTGCATTTCCCATCCATCCCATACATGTATGATTTCATGACAAGTGTTGAACAAAAAAATGGATGCCCCAACCACAGTTATGCTAGCTTTGCTAACTTGCTTGGTATAGAGGAATTTGTTTTTAATGTTTTCTAAGCATTAGAGGAAATTTGAACTAAAAATGGGCCTTTTAACCATAATTCAAATTCCATGTCATCATGTGTTAGCCAATGCAATTTCTTTAAATTCGAAATACCGTATAGGTCTTAAACAAATTTTTAATATAAATTTGGGGATAAGTATCATAAAAAACTATTTTTTTTGTTTGTATTTTCGACATATCTCCCTATGTTTTTACTCAAATTTCGATCGGGAGAGCTCCATGGATGTAAAATTAAATTCCGCATTAAATGAGTACCCACTCAGCATACTTTTGATGAACCCCACTACCCCAAAAACAAGAAATACCTGAAAAACGTGATGCGGAATTTAATTTCACATCTAATGAGCTCTCCCGATCGAATTTTGAGTAAAATGACAGGGAGATATGTTGAAAATACGAACAAAAAAATTAGTTTTTTTATTTTCTTCCTCCAAAATTAATAAATATTCTTTTATTATTTTTTCTTAGGAGGCCCATTTTGTGATGAAATTTCCTCTAATTTTGTGTATTATTTTTCTTAGGTGCCCAATCCTTATCATTCTTACATCTCTCAAGCTTGGATTGCATGTGGATGCCACAATATGGTTATGGCATAGTCTAAGAAGCTTTTTTGTATAATGAAGTGTGCTCAAACTAGAAAAATAAAATAGAATAGTTTTTATGTTACTGAACTGTAAAATTAATGATACACATATGACAACTTAACGTGTTTAAAAAGAGTTTCATTGAAAATATATCATTTTTTCATGTATATATTAAGGGGTGCTCAATTGTTTAAAATTGTAAAAAATTTAAAGAACAATATTTATTTTTTGCATTTTTTTTGGTGAAATGGTTTAGTTAATTTATACTTGTCAATTGAAGTAAAATTATTAATAGTTCCTTTCATCCCTAAAGGGATCAGAGAATAAAGTCCCTTCCAATTGAAATTAAGACCAACCCTTCAAAATTGATCACTGGTAGATTTTTAAGTCCCAAGACCGAGCGTCATGATGATATTAGACTTTGTAGTGATGTTTGGAAGGTACTGTATATAGTCTGCAAGGTACTATGTATAGTCTATAGGTATTATTAATGGAGTACTCTGTATTGTCCTCATATTGTGTGTTTGGTTAATGCTCATGATGGCTCGTTGGCACATTGTTTTCCCATCGCGTGACATTTGGGTGATGAATCTCATGGGAATTCATAAGTCTGGACTCTGCTTGTGGTGCAAAACCCATGGTGTGCAAATATAATTGATTTCCTCCCTCTTTACCTATTTGGGTTTTTCATCTCTTTAATTTATTTTTTAATGTATTACAATGTACATTTAACTTTCCCCATGAAATTTTTTGTTGTCTTTTAAATATCTCACATGGGTTTTCTTGGTTTTGTAATTGTTAGTTTTAGTGGAGAAGACAAGGAAGCCCAATGCATATCCTTGGGAGCTTGTAATATTGTGTTTATGAGAGAACGGATTCCCAAGAGTCAATGCCGAGTTATACACTAAATTTTTGTATGATCTAATATTGTTTTATTTAAGGGTGAAGAATATGTTTGAAATAATTTTCTTGTATAGGATGTTTAATTCTTTTTTCACGTGGTTTATGGCCTTGAGAATAGAGGACGAGTCTTGTCGTCCTATCGACTGCAGTTTTGGTAGCCTAACCTTGAAGGACCCTGAGAATTGGATTTGTGAGAATTGAACCTTCGACCTCAATATCAAATTGTCTTTGGATTCAGACTCTGTAACCCACCTAGAACTAAAAAATAAATATTTTTATTTATTTAAGAAAACATTATGTTAAAATTATTGTAAAGTTTTTATGACCAAGTTGGTCAAGGATGACAGTAATTGAAGATTTATTTATTTGAGTAATTAAATAGAAGAGACACCTATCCAAATGAGAATATTGAAAGAGTATTCATTGACCCACTAGGAGGAATGAGCAACTATAGAAGGCAGATTGACAAGTGGCAGCACTGGCATTTCACTTTCTAGCTATTGCAGGAAGCAAAATCCCTGAGAATTGTGGTCATGTTCCCTGAGAAGGGGAATTGAGCAGGTGGCTCATTTAATTTCAAAACTGACTCGAAGACCTAGGAAATCTTATAAATACCATCGAATTGAGCAGGAGGATCACTACATTCTTTTTCCAAGTGAATGAACCTTGTGATTGCTGCAAACTGAAAAGTTGGGCACATAAGGAATTCAATGAGGCGATAAGCTAAAGTGAAATTGTTCATTTAAGTCTGCTATAGAGTGCTAAGTTTCATAAATTTCTGCGCATATTGTTGCATAGTCTCTTCGTCCTAGTGGTTCAGTGAACATGCTCGATGGTCCTGAGCAAGTAATCTTGGCTGCTTCAGGAGACGATTGGGCAGAACAGTCTCCTTTGGGTGTTTGTCACCCTTCTGTAAATTATCCAGGTTTTAAATTGATTGTTATTTATCTATGATTTTAATTTATATCTATATTTTGTTTATGCAGAATGTGTAATGTTCTACACATTTTGAATGGTAACTGTTTTATATGGTATCTATATGAAAAGGAAAAGTTATAGTTATTTCCTTATGATATTATAAATAGTTTTTCTAATGTATATTTCTCTAATAGTTGTAAAATCTATCATTATAGTTGTAGATTATAATTATCAGTGATTTATGCAAAATAAATTTCTACTTCAACTAGTATTAGTTGCATTACATTTATTTAAATTAGAAGTGCTAAGTTACAAACTAGAATTTGAATCTCCCTCTTATCACTTAGTGTACCTAAGATTTACTTAGACATGTATTATATAATTATATTTTCTTATAAGTAATAACCAAAAATATGGTTTATAAAGCTAATTTCTAATCTGTGAACCTCATTAAAACCCTTCAGATTCTACAGAGTTCTATTAAAAGGGATCTTCTATGTAATTATACATTACATTAATTTAAACAGCAGCTAAACAATTTTACAAATCTAAACAAAACTATTATTACTTCAGCCTCACGACCCCATCTCAAACTAATCAAAATAGAGTAATGGCCTCACGGTTGTAACTTTTAACTAATCCATTATTACACAAACCAAGTATTGAAGTAGAAATGATCCTTCGACCTTAAAATGATTTGCAATAAACCAGTGTTCAATCTACAATAAAAATTAAGTAATAATTCATTTGGTTTCCATATCGAAACCTGCTCTCAACTAAAACAAGAAATAGGAACTTTTCCATTCTAATAAACCTCCAATTCATAAATTCATCCAAAAATGAGCTCGAATCCCATAGGAGTAGTTATACCCACAAACAATAAATCAATTTATAAACTAGAACTAGTAGATCCATCTGCTTCTAACAGCAGCGCCTTACGATGTGTTGGGAAATATTTTCCCCTATTTTCTTGACAAAGCATGCCTCTAAGAAAAAAATAACTAAAATGAAAATAGAGTATCAACCTCTCGACCTTAACAATATAATTATTCATCTACTGCAGAATTGAAGAAGGGTGTCACAGCCTTAACAGAGATTGAGAATAATATACTAGAGAGTTTCAAACATGGAAAAATCCACACTACCAATACAAGAAACAAAATCAACTGTAAAAACACGTTATCAAGCCCTTACAAGAGTATATTTTATTTTAAAACAAAAACTCTACCAGTATTCGAGAGATAGCCGAAAAGAATGATCAAACACTCCACAAGTTCTCTAAAAACCATAGCAAGTTGAATGAGTACATTACAGTTCTTCAATAATTATAGTCGAGGAGAATTTCTTCTTTTAAAACCCACTTTTAAATACCACAATGGAAAACCACGAAGGTTACCATGGATATAACGACATGAAAATCGCAGAAATAGTCCAAGACAAGAGAACGTTGGTTAAGCCACAAGTCCCACAAGCCTCAAAGCCATGGGGAAACGAGGGACAGGTCTTATCAGGACCAAAATTCCATCAAGTGCAGAGACCTTTGAGAAACCAACATAGTACTCCAAGCTCCTGCACATGAAATCACAGAGTTCAAAACCTTGAAACTTAAACTACTTTTCATCATAGAGAAAACAATAAGGAAGAGACTTACCCTGCAAATATTTTTAGATTGCACAAAGGAATCAAGAGTTCTTTGCCACGTTGTTTGAAACATGCCACCAAGAAAACCACTGAGGAACGACAAACCACCAGGTTTTGCAAACGAAAGGGTAGGCCACGAGCCAACTTGTTACATGCAAATATGATATGACGATTACACGTTAGAGGGTAAGGACATTTCTCCTAGAGTCCAAAGGACGAATCCAAGGGCTCATCTCACCTTTTACCTATGTTATCACCATGATTTTTTTCACAAAAGAAATTCAGCAGCAGACCAATAACGAAAAACTCATTAGAGGAAATTTCAACTCAAAATGGGCCTTTTAACTTTAATTCAAATTCCATGTCATCATGTGTTAGCCAATGAAATTTCTTTACATTTGAAATACTGTATAGGTATTACACACTTTTCTAATATAAATTTGGGGATAGATATCATTAAAAAACTACTTTTTTGTTTGTATTTTCGACATATCTCCCCCTGATTTTACTCAAATTTCGATCGGGAGAGCTTGTTGGATGCGAAATTAAATTCCACATCCTACGAGTACCCACTTGGCATAATTTTGATGAACCTCGCTATCCCAAAAACAATAAATACCTGAAAAAATGTGAATGGTGATGCCATCATCACGTTTTTTCAAGTAATTCTTGTTTTTAGGGTAGCGGGGTCCGTCAAAAGTATGCCGAGTATGTCATCATCATGTTTTTTCAGGGATTTATTGTTTTTGGGGTATCAGGTTTCATCAAAAGTATGTCAAGTGGGTACTCATTGGATGCATAATTTAATTCCGCATCCAATGAGCTCTCCCGATCGAAATTTGAGTAAAAACATGGGGAGATATGTCGAAAATACAAACAAAAAGTAGTTTTTTTCTTTTCTTCCTCCAAAATTAATAAATATTATTTTATTAATTTGAGTTGAAATTTCCTCTAATGAGGAGAAATTAAACCCTTAGGATTTTGCAATGTGACTACATGCCCACTAGCTGGTGCATTCAAAGCCTTCAGATGGCCTGTGTATTGTAGCATTTAGATAACAAACCAAAACATCAAATCAATTTAATTATTCGAACTTTGGCTATCCTTCATTGCAATAATGTTTTATTTTCTTATGGTAAGGGTAGTTTCGACTTGATTTGTTAAGGCCTTTGCTTAGGATGCGTGGTATATCCTAGTTAGGAGCTTTCATTTTTAGCTAGGAGGTTTTAAGCCTTGTCCTATTCACCTGCAAGAAGTTTCATAAAAGTGCATTAGCCATATGAGCTAAGTAAGACCCGTATCTCTTTTCCCCTAGCATATAAGTAGGGCAAAAAAACCATCCAATGATGAAGATAAACAGCTAGCACAACAACTTTAAAACGAAAAAAATTAAGTGACATTCTTTCATAAAAGTAAAGTAGTGTCACCATAGTTTTAAGTCACACCATACAATCATCATAAAGAGACATTTATGTCATAGATAAGAGACTGCAAACTTCCTTCTAAAAATCTTATAATTTCTGTCATCCCTTGGCTGCAATGAAGCATAAGTCACATCTTATATTTGTCGTAACTGTCTTTTATATGAAACGTAACTTTAAGCAAATGTAAGCGCTCATTTATCCTTTATTTTTGCAATTAGTTTATTTATTATTTTATTTTTTTTACGAAATTTGAAGATGTTACATGTGGTATCAGAGCGAGTTCCAAACACTAGGCTTCATTGGATCACTCGCATGCAAATAGAAAACAAAATTACTAATCATATTTTAAAACTATTTATGTACAAAAATTAAAAAATTTATTTTGCAGAAAATGGAAGGAGTTGAAGCATCTGCTAAAAATGGATCCGATCACAATAATCAAGCAAAATTTATTTCGAACAGTGAAATAATTAAAGGATGAAATACACACTATGAAAGTAGATAATGGAATAATTTTGGAACTAAATCATATTTTATTAGACAAATTACTCAACAGAGGTAAAGATAAAAGAAATGCATCTGAAACTGATTCTGGAACAATATCATAAAAACACAAGGGTAAGAAATTAAAATTTGCTGATAGTGAATATTCTTCAGGAGTTAAAGTAAGGTAGCATAGAGGAAGGTATAAATACACAATTAAAAGTAGCTAAAGAGATCGTAGTCCTGGAAAAAGGAAGTATAAACCTTATGAAGAAATATCAGGAGAATTTAAAAAAATAAAACCTCCTATGTTTAATGGGGAAGTGGAAAAGGGTTAAGAGGTCGAGGCTTGCTTGTTAGGGATGAAAAAGTACTTTTAGATTTATAACTACTACTATAGACTAAAATATTGGATGTCTATCTACAACCTAACCAGAAAAGCTGACATCTAGTCTCAGGACATTAAAAGAGTCAAAAATCTTAGAGAAAAGTATTTAACCTGGAGAGTCTTTTAAAAGTACTTTAAAATAATTTTTTTTTTCTTCTGAATAGTATTATGAAGAAAGAGCTAAATATTTCTATGAACTGAAACTAGGTTCAATGTCAATGAAAGAGTTAAGTAGCATATTTATTAGTTTACTAAGATATGTACCATATATAATTGATGAAAATCCTAAAATGCAAAGGTTTCTATGTTGTCTTTCTACTAGCTTCAAGGATAGAAGTGAATTTGATAATCCAAAGACCCTTGAAGAGGAAATGAGAAGAGCTGACTTCTTTTACGAACATAGTAAGAAGAGAGAAAACATACCTCGCTGGAAGAATAAGAGAACAAGTAACTTTGATAAAAAAAGAAAAGGTTTTAAGCTTAATAAAAGTTTTGGAAATAATTCTTGGAATTTCTCTAAGAATAATTATCAAGGAAAATATTTTAAAATTAAAACACAGGAAAATATTATAGCACTGAAAGGAACAGATATGCCCAATAATTATGTTAAAAATAATGAACATAAGGAACCTGTAAAGTGTTGGGAATGTCAGGGACCACATTATGCCAAGTATTTTCCGAACAAAAAGGAGAACTTCAGCAATGTGCATACCATTCAGGAAGAGGAAATAGTTGTAGATGTAGCAAGGGAAATGCCAAGAATAAATGCATCCTTGGAAAATCGACAGGATGATCATCAAACCTCCATGGTAGAAATACAAGGCATGATAAAAAAACCATCCTATTTCCATTCTGATTGACCTAGGTGCTAGTTTAAGCTATGTGTCACCTAGCATAGTATAAAAATGCAATTTATGTTTGAAAAGTCTTGGTTGGTCCAATTGGCTAGAGGGACTAAAAGGAAACTAGTTAATTATGTTGAAAACTGTGACTTATTTATGAGTCAGTTCAAAACTCAAGTAAAGTTAAATGTATTACCATTAGGATCTTATGATGTCTTAATAGGTATGTATTGGATGGAAAGACATCAAGTAGTTTTAAATTGTTTCCATAAAACAATTACTTGTTTAAATGATAAAGGAGAAAGAATTATAGTCAAAGGAATACCTATGAAAGTTTCTGTTAGCCAAATCTCATCCTTACAAATCAAAAAGGTTGTAAGGAAAGGTTTTAAAGTCTTTGTTGTACATATAATAAATAACGAACATATGGATAAAGAATATAATCTGAAATTCGATGATATTCCAGTCCTACAAGATTTCTCAGATGTTTTCTTGGAAGAAATTCCAGGATTACCTCCAAAGACAGATCTGGATTTTATGATTGAATTGGTATAAGGAGTTGTACCTAATTCCAAGGATCCTTATCGAATCAAAATTTTAGAACTTAACAAATTAAAATTACACTTAAAGAACTAATAGACAAAAATTATGTAAGACCAAGTGTATCCCCTTGGGGAGCACCTGTATTATTCGTTACAAAGAAAGACGGTGCATTACGTCTATGTATAGACTACCGTCAACTGAACAAAATGAAAATTAAACATAGATATCCTCTGCCCCACATAAATGATCTATTTGATCAAATATGCGGAGCGACGATATTTTCAAAAATAGACTTGAGATATGGATATCATCAAGTCAGCATTAAAGATGAAGATAGTTTTAAAACTGCTTTCAGAACCTGATACGGGAACTATGATTTTGTCGTTATGCCCTTTGGGCTAATAAACGCTCCAACAACTTTTATGTGTTAATGAACAATGTATTAAGCAAATACTTAAAAAAAAATTTAGTTGTCTTCGTAGATGACATATTAATTTATTTGAAAATGAAAGAAGAACATGATAAACACTTGCAGATAATATTATAGGTTCTAAGAGAACATAAACTGTATGCTAAATTAAGTAAATGTGAATTTTATAAAGATAAGGTACAATATCTAGGGCACGTGATATCCGAGGAAGGGATATCAGTAGAACCGGATAAGATAAAAGCAATAATTGATTAGCTTGTTCCCAAATATGTAATTGATGTAGGATCATTCATGTGAATAACGGGTTATTACATGAATTTTATAGATGGATTCTTGAAGATCACGAATCCCATATCATCATTACAAAAAAAGGGAAAAAGACTTGTCTGGGATGAAAAGTGTGAAGAAAGTTTTAATAAGTTAAAAGAATTGTTAACTACTACACCTATACTAAAAATAGCAGATCTAGACAAGGATTTTGTTGTATGCATTGATGCATGCAATGAAGGTTTGGGTGGAGTATTAACACAAGAAGGTCACATAATTGCTTGTGAATTAAGGAAGCTAAAAACACATGAAAGTAATTATGCAACTTATGACTTAGGACTGACTGCAATAATTCACGCTCTAAAAATCTGGCGCCATCATTTAATTGGTAAAAGATTCTTGTTAATGTCTGATAGCATATATGTTTGAAGTATTTCTTCGATCAACAAAATCTGAAGGCAAGGCAAGCTAGATAGTTATTTTTTCTTAGCGAATATGATTTTGAAATCAAACACATCAAAGGAAAGAAAAATAAAGTTGTTGATTCCTTAAGCAGAAATGCAATAATGAAATTATAGCTTCCATTAGCAGTTATAAAACATAATTAGATGATAAATTGGAAGAAGGGATACAATTGGATACAAAATACCAAAATATAAGAGAAAATGTAACACATAATGGATTTGAAAATGTAAAAACAGATTATAGTTTAAATGAAAAAGGCTTAATGGTATATAAAAATAGACTTTATGTGCCTAACATGCCAGAAATTGAACTACTGACTTTAAATGAAGTACATAAAAGTCCTTATTCCGGACATCCGGGGTATCAAAAGATGATAACAATGTTAAGAAAATATTATTTTTGACCTAAGATGAAGAACGTAGTTGCTTAATAAAAATCTAGGTGTATAGAATGTCAGCAAGTTAAATCTGCGCATCAACACCCAGCAGGTCTTTTGCAACCATTACCAATTCCAAATTGGAAATGGGAAGTCATGAGTCTTGATTTTATAACTGGTTTGCATAAAAATCAGAAACAAAATGATTCAATAATGGTAGTAGTAGAAAAACTAAGAAAACAAGCACATTTTATACTGGTTAAAAAAACTCATAAGGCTATCAACATTGTTGACATATTTATGAAGGAATTTTTTTGGTTGCACAAAAATATGAAAGTAATAATTTCTGGTAGAGATCCTAAGTTTACTGGTAATTTTTGGAAGTCATTGTTTAAAGTACTAGATACTAAATCGAATTTCAGTACTGCTTATCATCCCTAAATGGATGGTTAAATAGAAAGAGTCAATCAAGTACTAGAATACATGTTACGAATATATGTTAGAGACTCTCCTAAGAAATGGGAAGATTATTTGCACTTAGTTGAGTTTGCGTACAATGATCATTATTAAGCTTCAGCTAAACTTAGTCATTTTGAAATATTATATGATAGAAAATGTAATACTCCCATTACATGGAGTAATCCAATTGACATATTGATGTTAGGACCTGACCTGTTAAAAGAACTAGAACTAACAGTGAAGCAGGTACAAAACAATTTGAAAACTGCTCAGGATAGACAAAAGAGTCATGCAGACCTTAAAAGAACTCCAAAATAATTCCAAGTAGTTGAGCATGTATTTGTTAAGGTAAAACCTTAAAAGAGCTCCTTTAAGTTGGCGAGTTTTGCTAAATTAGCACCCAGGTATTGTGGACCATTCGAAATATTGGCAAGAATTGGGCCAGTGGCATATCAGTTAGCTTTTCCACCTAACCTTAGAATACATAATGTCTTTCATATTTCCATATTGAAAAAATATGTGCACGATGCTACTCATGTGATCGACTGGAATGTTATTTAGGTAGAACCCAAAGGATATTTTCAAGTGGAACCAGACTGTATTCTCGACAAGAGGGAAAATTTTCTCCGGAATTACACCACTGGTCAGGTAAAGGTGCAATGGAAACACCTCAGTACAGATGAAGCAATCCGAGAATTGGAGATTCATATGCGGGAAGCATATCCAGCTCTGTTCTAGGATGATACAGAAAAAAATAAAGCAACATTGAGGATGATGTTGAACTTAATGGGGGTTTTTTTTAACCCACCTAGAACTGAAAAATAAATATTTTTTATTATTTGAGAAAACATTATGTTAAAATTATTGTAAAGTTTTTATGACCAAGTTGATCAAGGATGACTGTAATTGGATATTTATTTATTTTAATAATTAAATAGAAGAGACACCTATCTAAATGAGATTGTTGAAAGAGTGTTCACAGACCCACTAGGAGGAATGAGCAGATGTAGAAGGCTGATTGACAAGTGGAAGCATTGGCATTTCACTTTCTAGCTGTTGCAAGAAGAAAAATCCCTAAAATTGTGGTCATGTTCCCTGAGAAGGGGAACTGAGTAGGTGGCTCGTTTGATTTCAAAACTAACCCAAATACCTAGGCAATCTAATAAATACCATCAAATTGAGCAGGAGGCTCACTACATTATTTTTCCAAGTGAATGAACCTTGTGATTGCTGCAAACTAAAAACTTAGGCACGCAAGGAATTCGACGAGGGAATAAGCTAAAGTGAAATTGCTAAGTTAAGTGTGTTATGGAGTGCTAAGTTTCAGAAAGTTTTGCGTGCACTTTTGCACAATATCTTCATCCTAGTGCTTCAGTGAACACGCTTGGGGTCCTAAGCAAGTAGTTTTTGTTTCTTCAAGAGACAGTTGGGTGGAACTGTCTCCTTTGGGTGTTTGTCCTCCTTCTCCAAATTTTCCAGGTTTTAAAATGTTTATTGTTTATATGTGATTTTATTTTATATCTCTATTTTTTTTAAGCAGAATTTGTATTGTTTTGCAGAGTTTGAATCATAATTGTTTTATATGGCATCTGTCTGAAAACAAAAAGCTGTAGTTATTTCCTTATGATATTATAAACTATTTTTCTAATGTATATTTCTCTAATACTTGTGAAATACATCATTATAGTTCTAGTTTATAATGATCAGTGATTTATGGACAAGGCATTTCTCCTTCAAATAGTATTAGTTGCATTATATTTATTTTGATTAGAATTGCTAAGTTCCAAACTAGAATTCGAATCTCCCTCTTATCACTTAGTGTACCTAAGATTTTCTTAGACATGTATTATATAGTTATATTTTCTTATCAGTAAAACCAAAACTATGGTTTATAAAACTAATTTGTAAACTACTATAGAACCTCATTAAAACCCTTCAGATTCAATAAGGTTCTATTAAAAGGGATCTTCTGTGTAATTATACATTACAATAATTTAAAAAATAGTTAAACAATTTTACAAATATAAACAAAACTATTATTACTTTGGGCTCACAAACCCATCTCAAACTAATCAAAATAGAGTAATGGCCTCAAGGTTGTAACTTTTAACTAATCCATTATTACTCAAACCAAGTACTGAAGTAGAAACAAACCTTTGGCCTTAAAAATATTTTTAATAAACGAGTGTTCAATATGCAATAAAAATTAAGTAATAATTTATTTGGTTTTCAGATCGAAACCTGCTCTTAGCTACGAAAATATATAGTAACTGTTCCATTCTAATAAAACTCCAATTCATAAATTCATCCAAAACCGAGTTTGAATCCCATAGGAGTAGTTATACCCATAAATAGTAAAGCAATTTATAAACTAGAACTCGTAAATCCATCTGCTTCTAACACCAACGCCTTACAACGCGTTGGGAAATATTTTCCCCTATTTTCTTGACAGAGCATGGCTCTAAGAAAAACAAAACTAAAATGAAAATAGAGCATCATCCTCTCGGCCTTAACAATATAATTATTTATCTATTGTAGAATTCATGAAGCACCTCACGACCTTAATAGAGATCAAGAATAATAAACTACAGATTCTTAACCATGGAAACATCCATACTACTAATATAAGAAACAAAATCGACTATAAAAACACATTATTGAGCTCTTACGGGAGAATATTTTATTTTAAAACAAAAACTCTACAAGTCTTGGAGCGACAGCCGAAAGGACTAATCAAACACTCCACAAGTTCACTAAAAAACCATAGCAAGCTAAATGAGTATATTACAGTTCTTCAACAATTACATTCGAGGAGGATTTATCCTTTTAAAACCCACTTTTTAATACCACGATGCAAAACCAAGAAATTTACCATGGATATAACGACAAGAAAATCGTAGGAACAGTCCAGGACAAGAGAACGTTGGCTAAGCCACAAGTCCCACAAGCCTCAGAGCCACGGGGAAATGAGGGACAGGTATTACCAGAACCAAAATTCCATCAAGTGCAGAGACCTTTGAGAAACCAGCGCAGTAGTCCAGAGACAAACCTTGTGCACATGAAATCACAAAGGTCAAAACCTTGAAAATTAAACTACTTTTTATCATAGTGAAAACAATAAGGAAGAGACTTACTCTCAAAATATTTTTAGATTGCACAGAGGTAGCAATACTTCGTTGCCATGTTTGTTCAAACACGCCACCAAGAAAACCACTGAGGACGGGCAGACCACCAAGGTTTGCAAACGAAAGGGTAGGCCACGAGACAACTTCTTACATGCAAATATGATATGATGATTACATGTTAGAGGGTAAGTCCATTTAGCCTATAGGATGAAGTCCGAAGCCAAGGGATCGACTCTCCTTTTACCTCTGTTATTACCACGATTTTTTTCACAAAAGAAATTTAACAACATATCAACAACGAAAAACTAGGAGTAATTAAACACTTAGGGTTTTGCAACATGACTACATGCCCTCCAGCTGTTGCATTCAAATCCTTCACATGGCCTGCATATTGTAGCATTTAGTCCACAAACCAAAAGATCAAATCAATTTAATTATTCAAACCTTGGATATCCTTCATTGCAATAATGTTTTCTTTACATGCTTGTAATTTCTTATGGTAAGGATAGTTTCGACTTCATTTGTTAAGGCCTTTGCTTGGGGTGTGTGGTATATCCTAGTTAGGACCTTGCAGTTTTAGCTAGGAGGTTTTAATCCTTGTCGTATTCACCTACAAGAAGTTTCATAAAAGTGCATTATGCATATGAGCTAAGTAAGACCTGTTTTTTCTTTTCCCCTAGCATCTAAGTAGGGTAAAACAAACATCCAATGAAGAACATAAACAGCTAGCACAACGAATTTAAAACGACAGAACTATAAGTGACATTCTTTCATAAAATTAAAGTAGTGTCACCATACTTTTAAGTTGCAGCATAAAATCATCATAAAGAGACATTTATGTCCTATATAAGAGACTACAAACTTCCAAGTAAAAATATTTTGATTTATGTCATCCCTTGGTTGCAGTGAAACATAAGTCCCATCTTATAGTTGTTGTAACTGTGTCTTTTATATGAAACATAACTTAAAGCAAATGTAAGGTCTTATTTATCCTTTATTTTTGCAATTAACTCATTTATTATATTTTTTTTTATGAAATTTGGAGATGGTGAATACTTCAACCAACTGAACTATCCCTTGGATCTTATGATGCTCTATCCTAAAAAAAGTGAATTCTTATTTCCTAACAATTAGTAATCTGTTGACTAAAGGGGAGTGAAGTTAGGGTGAATTCTTGTTTCTTGACAATAAGTAAACTATTGAGTAAAATAGAGTGAAGTTAAATATACATACAGTCAAGTAAACATAAACATATTTTGGAAATTATGTTGTTCATTTAATGAAATTTAAAAAGGGTAAGTTGTATGGAAAAAGAGTTAATTCCTATTATTAACTTGATCTTGAACAACATAAACGTTGTTTTTAAGTTTTTAATTCTTAACTAATGTAAACTTTATTATAAACCATTTGGTTTCGAAATCAATTTATATTATTGAAACGTAAACTCATTATTTAAATAGTAGTAGAGAACCTTAATCTTGAAATGTTAGAGATTCAACTTTCTAGGAAGTCAAATTATCAAGCCTTTGGGTATTAAAAATGAAATGTCAACTTTGAGATCATGAGAGTTAAAGAAACTTTATAGTATATCCAAACTCTAACTTTGGAGTAGCCAAGCTTATATTTTATGATGGTAAACATTGAGGAAATTATGAATCCAAATGGTTTGGAAGCTCTTTATGGTTTAGTTGTGAATAAACATCTTAAGTCAAAGCCATGTTAAGGAATTTTGGCAAGAGGAACTTTTGTTTTTCCTACCCTAGTGGATCCATGCCTAGCTCGGGGTGGCCTTTTGGAAGGAAAACATACACCAAATAGAAAGCAAGTTGGTTGGGAGGAAATTCGAAGTCAATTCTTCAGTCGACATGTTGATCTCCTTCAGTTAACTACTTGAATTATTATTAAGTTAGTAAATATTTATTCATAATGCTTGAGATAAGTACTTGATAAAAGTTGTACATTCAATTATGCATATCTATAAAAGATTAAATTATTTCCTTAAATAAAATCTACTGTGTGAGATTGGAAAATATGTTATTATGAAGCCATTTAGTAAACTAGATTGTATCTGATATGTGACCTACTTATGATAATTATTGTTTGTTCAAGAATGAAAAGATGATTGAGGCATTATCATATGATATTTAAATGATGGCATGCCAATTCCATAATATTGCTTAGTTCCATGAGCATTGCTTGTAAAGTATGTTTAAGTTGATGATGTCATGTATGTGCAAGCTAATGAGGGTATCTTTTGATGCGTTAGATGCAATAGAAATTGAAAAAACATGCATCCATCAACTTCCATGGATATTTTGAGACACTTACACAATGAATCTTACGATGAGTAAAAAACAAGAAATGTAGCAAATTGAATGATGTTTCCAAATATATAAATTTTTTCTATTGAAAATGTTGTTAACTATCTAAAGTTAGATATTTTTTAACTGGAACTTTTTATTTACCGGGACAAATTATAAAGTATATGTTTTTGTGGGTGCAGCCTCTGAGTGACTAAATGATGGAATAAACTTACAAAAACCAGTAGACATATAAAGAACATATAGTACTAGTGCACGACTATTTTTCCAATAATAAAAATAAATTTTTTTAATTTTTTTTAATTATCTAAGAGATCAAACCTCGAAAATGGTATGTCAATTGTGGGTGCAACGTTTGAATGCCTTAATGCAATTATTTGGAAATGGGTTTTTTATAGAATGTAGAGGTCAGTGTTCTTTAGTGAACCATACAAGTTTCTTTTTAAATGGTTGAGAAACAAAAGAGATATGGACGAAACACTAACAATGTGTTTTTTGAGTTGAGGAGTAATGATAGAAGATAATTAAGAAAAAATAGAAAAAATTATGTATTCTTGTTAAAATTTACATATTTGGAATCTGCAAAAAAAACCATATATGTTTCTAAAATTTCATAAAAAACAGAGGTGTGCAGCATATTGTAACCAACGACTAAACATGAGCATATTGAAAATTTGGATATAATGTTGAATTAGGCATTGTTTATCATACTCCAAGGTATAGGCATGTTGAATCCGAAGCAAAGTCGGAAGCAGACACATAGGCATAAGAATGCCATGCAAGCATGGGTGGAGGATACATTTGGAGGGAATACATTTCTTATTTTAAACAAAATGGGAGCTCGTTTTATTGAATCAAAATGGGAGGGTGTTTTAGTGAAGCAAAATAAGAGCGCGTTTCATTGAAGCACAATGTGCACGCATTTTTAAATACTACAATGAGTGCTTGATTTGTTAATTATACCAATACTTTTATTATTTTATGTCCCCTCCACACTCCCCTCTTCCCCCTAATTCTTACTAACCCCCTTCCTCCTCTCCCTACCTTTAATTCCCCCTCCTCTCTCTTGTTAACACCCCACC
>LPNX010767700.1:154672-211621 GCA_001517045.1 Pseudotsuga menziesii
CAAACCTTTAAATGGTATAATCACAACCAAAACAATATAGTTGCAAATCATGTGCCCATTTATGTCAATAAAAATGCATGCTCGTTTATGTCAATAAAATTGTGCGCGCATTTTCTTTAATAAAAACGAGCACACGTTGTTATTAAGAAAAACCCATACTCATTATTTTCACATATTCTCTTAACCCCCCACTCCTAAACTCCTAACACACCCCTTACTCTCTCTCTCTCACACACACACACATCCACAGGTCACTCCATCCCACTGAGGACCTCTGTACTCCACTCTATCTTTGTCTCTCTCTCTTTCACACACACACACACATCCCTATTTATCCCCTTACCACTAACACCCCCTAACCTATAACCTACAACACCTAGAAACTCCCACACACATCCATAGGTAACATCCACAGGTCTCCCCTTATGACTAACACCCCCTCCCTTATATCACTCCCCAACCAATCCAACTACCTCAAACCCCCACCACCCTACTGTCACATGCCCCAATTTGCAAAAACAATTTTATAATATTTGAGGAATATTGTGTTAAATTTTATGCTAAGTTGTAATGGATGACCCAGTGGGGTCAAGAATATTTAATGTAAATTTAGAATATTTTGTTTATAAATAAATAAATGAGGAGACAACAGTTTAGGAGAGCTACTAAAAGATTGTTTGCTGGTCAATTGGTGGAGGAGATTGGGTGGAGAGCAAACTGACATGTGGCAGCATCCTCAAACCACTTCCAACTGTTGCAGGTGGCAACTTCCCTATATTTGTGGTCGTGATTCCCCAAGAAAGTGGAATCAGAGCAGGTGGCTTATTTAATGAAAACTGACCCATAAGATCTAGGCATCTCTATAAAATTTCCCATTGAAGAGAGCTGAGGCTGCTCATTCTAGAGAAGTGATCATTCAGGGTGAATGAATTTACTCAAGAGAAATTCAATGGAGGGGAGTTTGGAATGTGTTTGAGGGGATAACTGCTGAGATTGATCTAGTTGTAGCTTTTAAGCTGAAGATCATACTGTTGAGAGCATAATTTTATTACTAAGGTAATTAAACCAGTGAGGCGATAGAGGTTTTACAGATTCATTTTCCACCTATTTCTCAGCCAAGAAGACCAGGAACAAGCTCGGGGGTCTTGATGAAGCATTGTTTGAGCGCTCTCCATGATTTTGGTAGGGAGGAATGGCCTCCTTAAGTTGTTGTCATCTTGTCCTCAACAGGTTCTATTTTTTTTCACCATCTTTAGTTAAATAATTCTTAGTTTATCTATTACAGGCATGTTAGTGTTTAGGGTTTATGAATAAAAAACTGTGTAATGTTAAGTTCAGTAAACTTATAGATTATTGAAGAAATGGAAATGATTATGTAAATAGTGAAATAGATAGAAATTAAATTTCTAAGCTGTGTTTTTCCACACCTGAACTCAGGTCGTACTCTAGCACAGTTGGATTGTTTAAGAAAAAGAAATGATTCTTTATTTGAATGTGAATAGTGGATAGGTTTTACTCCAAAGTTTATGAATTTCACTGAATAGCGGTGATAGGTTTTGTCTGCACTTATTTAATTCTGCCAATAAAATGGAAACACAAGTATAAAGAGAATAGTAAATATTACTATTTTAGTATACTGATAGAAAATAAAAATATTACAGTAAAGTAAACAACTAATATTTGAGAAAACATGTAAAAAGATAATAGTAAACAGTTTATAAATATTAACTTAACAGACCAGATTAAGGATTCTTTTATAATCCTTTTACATTTACAAAAATGACTGAAGGTTGATATTACTCTAGTTTCAAGTATGACGTACTAAAAATATAAGTATTATATTTTTCTTAACTAAAAACTAGAAGCAAAACTGTTTAGAATCTTTTCATTTCTTACAGAGTTAGCACCATACTTATAAATTTAACTCATATAAATCTTTCATTATTCTATTTTCTCAAAAACAGAGTCAAGAATAGTATAAGATGAAACAAGAATTTCTTAAACTGTAGGGTTTACAGTATTTCTTTTAACCTTTAAAAAAGCCGAGTTCAAGAAATTATCAATATCTTCTAAACAGAGCTTAAAATAATTATAAATACAGAGAATTAATAAATACGATATAAATGTAAATCCTGAGCAAAATAAACCATTAACTATAAACCTTTTTGCAATATGAAAACCTGAACCAAAAGTAGTCTTATAG
The DNA here is from genome assembly GCA_001517045.1 of Pseudotsuga menziesii. NCBI lineage: Eukaryota > Viridiplantae > Streptophyta > Pinopsida > Pinales > Pinaceae > Pseudotsuga > Pseudotsuga menziesii. The sequence goes on from LPNX010767700.1 coordinate 156,876, forward strand.
CCTGTAAAAATCAAAGGGTTGATACCCTTTGTAATAAACTATAACCAGTTACATTACTAACTGTAAAAGTAAAAACCCCACAAACTTACAACTAGACTGTTTCGTTGTCTTCTGTCTTTAAAACAAATATACATAAGTATTTTATATTAACAAGTAAAACTACATTATTGACAGGTTAGGTAAAACCCAATTCACAATTTCATTTACTTATAGTTCAAATAGAAAAACCGAAGCAAACAAGACAAGAGATCACATAAACATCTCTGAGCATAGAGGAGGTTTTTATAAACTTTACAATAGTATTACATCATTAAGTCATAAGGCTGAAAACTGTTTCATCGAAACCACACATACATCACAGCTTCAAAAGCTTGTGCAACCCAGCAATGTATCAACAGGTTTTTAAAATAAAAGCATGGATATTAAACAACAAAGTAAATATCATAACCAACAGAGAGTTCGCAGCTAGGTTTCCAACCATAGGAACCTTCAACCAACAACCCATTTCGCAAGTAGGGAGAACCCACAACGAGACAGAGGCTTACCCATTTGAAAGCCCGCGAAGTTAACCGATGCATGAGTTCTTTTCCATTCAATTCTGGAGCTGTCAGTGTGAGCCTGCAAGTTAAAAACCAAACAATATTCAAAACTCGGAGTAATGATTTATTAAAACCCTAAAACTTAGTAATTAAAATGACAAAAGGAATGCGAGCAGAATTAAGTGTTTACCTATGAGTAAAAGTAATTGGGGCCAAGAAGGAACAGTCACCAACTCGAGTGAACTAAACCGATAAGCAAGAAAGCCCTCATGCGAACCCTGTGACAGAGGAAGCAAGGATACAACACTCAATCTCTACGATGCCAAGGTAAAGAACGAACATATACAAGGGTAAAATCCTTTTACAGGCTTCGAGCCAAGCAAGGAAGTTAAAACCATGCACATTGTGTTATCTCAACTCACAAAAGAAACTGAAAACATAAACCATGAAACCTTAAAACACTTGCACAGTAATGCATCACATTATTGCAGACTACAAAGCCAACAAACGAGGAAGGAGCATGCCTTTCATGGCCGCAAGAAGTCTCACAGCGCAGCCTGCAGGCAGACAAACCCTCGGAGCCAAATGTAAAGGAATAGGGTTTCGTCATTATAAGTCAACCAATGCATGGTGGAGACTTGTCCATGTGCCCTTCTAGAAATTTTAACCAAGTGTGGGTCGTTTTCAATAGTCAACACTGCACATCGAATATGAAATATATCATTTCCATTTATTACAAACCATGCTAACGACTATAGTATAAAGGTGCATAAAATTTTCCAATAATACAATCACATTATCAACCATAATATAACGTTACTTATGATTGCTCATCATGTCTACTTTTCCATCGATCATTTGGATAAATTCATATGATTTCTTACTATGTCAATCATGATTTTGTTTAGACCATGCTTTGGAGCTAGGATACTATAGGAACAAACTTATAATGTATTCTACCTTTAGTTTCGACCTTATGATAGTAGTTGTTAGGTAGTGAAACTACCTTATGTTACAAGTAGTATTCTGTTATAGCCTAATATTGTAAACTATAACTCAGTACAGTATTGTAACATTACAATAACAATTGCATCGTGGTTATAAACTAAATACTATGTACACAGCTTGTCCACTAGCTGTGCAAGAAGATAATCGCATTTATAAACAAATCAAACATGTTGGTATTGTTTCACGACTAGTAAGGAAGAATTAGAATAGATATAAGTTGTTATTACAATATATTTCTAAACTGGAGAGCTCTAAACTTTTCCACTTAAAGACTTGATGCTGATAAATGAAATTTATGCATTGCAAGCTTTACCTTTGGAAAACATAGGAGTGCGTTCATACATAAAGAGCAATGCAATTGAATTTTTAAACATGATAATATAAGTAAAATCACGAATCCGTGGAAGTAATTATATGCCAAGATCATGAGCTCTATGCTCACTGTAAGAGTCTATAATTGACTGGGTACTATAATCTTTACGAAAGAAAGAAACCTTGGAAGAACTCATTCTTAAAAATAGCATTAATTATGTTAAGGATAAAAGTCATTATGGCTCAAATTGAAATATTGTCATAGATCCAAAACAACGAAGGAATTTACTTTACCTCATCGGAGCCTTGCATCATATTAATCAATTTATATACTAGCATCTTATCATGCTAAAGAAATACTTCTCGACATAATTCAAAATAAACTCATACTTGATCATATGCTTACCTGCTAAACCTGTAAGAACCAACAGTCCATTTGAGTTAGCAGAATGCTAACTAAGCCCCAATTTCAAACATGGTTTCTCACCTACTTGACAAAAGTAAAATATCAGTACAATTAGCAGCAATTAAATGCAAGTCCTCTTTCTATGACTTATAAAAATTAAAGTTGTTTTAGTATTTTTGTATTTGAAACTAATCCTTAAAAATTTGTTAAACTGTTTCATTTTCTGCTAACCGCTAGCAGTTACTAAACTACGATCTAAGACATTTTATGTCACTTAAAAAAAAATTCATGAAATTTTGGGTTATGACACCTACTACATCCCCTCTAACACACCTAGACACCCCCACGTTCATCCAAACCCCCCCCCCCCCTCTTCCCCCCCGCCCCCGATTATTCTCTCTCTCACACACCCACATCCCTATGTCTCCCCTTACCACTAACCCCCCCCAACCTATAACCTACAACACCTAGACACCCCCACGTTCATCCAAACCCCCCCCCCCCCTCTTCCCCCCCGCCCCCGATTATTCTCTCTCTCACACACCCACATCCCTATGTCTCCCCTTACCACTAACCCCCCCCAACCTATAACCTACAACACCTAGACACCCCCACGTTCATCCAAACCCCCCCCCCCCCTCTTCCCCCCCGCCCCCGATTATTCTCTCTCTCACACACCCACATCCCTATGTCTCCCCTTACCACTAACCCCCCCCAACCTATAACCTACAACACCTAGACACCCCCACGTTCATCCAAACCCCCCCCCCCCCTCTTCCCCCCCGCCCCCGATTATTCTCTCTCTCACACACCCACATCCCTATGTCTCCCCTTACCACTAACCCCCCCCAACCTATAACCTACAACACCTAGACACCCCCACGTTCATCCAAACCCCCCCCCCCCCTCTTCCCCCCCGCCCCCGATTATTCTCTCTCTCACACACCCACATCCCTATGTCTCCCCTTACCACTAACCCCCCCCAACCTATAACCTACAACACCTAGACACCCCCACGTTCATCCAAACCCCCCCCCCCCCTCTTCCCCCCCGCCCCCGATTATTCTCTCTCTCACACACCCACATCCCTATGTCTCCCCTTACCACTAACCCCCCCCAACCTATAACCTACAACACCTAGACACCCCCACGTTCATCCAAACCCCCCCCCCCCCTCTTCCCCCCCGCCCCCGATTATTCTCTCTCTCACACACCCACATCCCTATGTCTCCCCTTACCACTAACCCCCCCCAACCTATAACCTACAACACCTAGACACCCCCACGTTCATCCAAACCCCCCCCCCCCCTCTTCCCCCCCGCCCCCGATTATTCTCTCTCTCACACACCCACATCCCTATGTCTCCCCTTACCACTAACCCCCCCCAACCTATAACCTACAACACCTAGACACCCCCACGTTCATCCAAACCCCCCCCCCCCCTCTTCCCCCCCGCCCCCGATTATTCTCTCTCTCACACACCCACATCCCTATGTCTCCCCTTACCACTAACCCCCCCCAACCTATAACCTACAACACCTAGACACCCCCACGTTCATCCAAACCCCCCCCCCCCCTCTTCCCCCCCGCCCCCGATTATTCTCTCTCTCACACACCCACATCCCTATGTCTCCCCTTACCACTAACCCCCCCCAACCTATAACCTACAACACCTAGACACCCCCACGTTCATCCAAACCCCCCCCCCCCCTCTTCCCCCCCGCCCCCGATTATTCTCTCTCTCACACACCCACATCCCTATGTCTCCCCTTACCACTAACCCCCCCCAACCTATAACCTACAACACCTAGACACCCCCACATTAATCTAACACGCCCCCTCCCCCTCCCCCACTCCTAAGATCCTAACACACCTTTTACTCTCTCTCACACACACACACATACACACACATCCACAGGTCACCCATCCCACTAAGGATCTTCCCCTCCACTCTATCTTTGTCTCTCTCTCTCTCTCTCACGCACACACATCCCTATGTTTCCCCTTACCACTAAGGACCCCCCCATTTTGAGCATTTTATTGAAGCAAAACGGGAGCGCATTTTATTGAAGCAAAATGGGAGCGTGTTTTATTGAAGCAAAACGAGAGCGCAATTTTTCAAGGTAAAACATGAGTGTGTTTTTGCCAAGTAAAACAAGAGTGCATTTTTGCAAGGCAAAACATGAGCGCATTTTTGTGTACTATCCTAATTGGCATGCAAGTTGGCAGCCTTAGGACTGGGCTTGGCAGGGTCGGGATTGCTTGGGATGATTTCTATTTTATGGATCAAGAGTGATTGACTTCACTTTACCATTGCATCTAAAAGGTCCCTCAACTTCGTGCACCTACCTTGTTGTATTAAACTATTAGGGGATAATCCTCGATTATGGTTATATGACTCGATTTCTTAGTAGTAAATCATCATTGTTTGTTTACACTCTACCATTGAAGAATTTAAAAAAGAAGTTTGTTAAGTTATAACGAGTTTAAATATTAAATGTAGCATGTATAATATAATTAATGATTTTCCATGAGCTTCAATAGCTAAAAGATGTGGTTAGTTGTTACTAAGAACAATGAAGGTGAATATTTAATGATAAGTGAGCCATGCTTAGTTAAGATGATTGATGAAGAAAGCGGATGTAAGAAAACAAGGTCTTTACTAAAGGCATAGTACTAATATATAATACTATAATTATTGCATAAATGTTGATTCTCTTCAATTGAGTGTGTGCTTTTAAATTAGGGAGGATTTATTAAAAATTTAGCTCGATATCAAACCAACTTTTTAAAATGATAGATCTTAACATTCATAGATGCATCTAACTATATTCCTCATGCTTAATGGTTCATAGTTTTCAACTCCACTACAACAAGGATACTCGACTTAAACTACGGGGAGATAATAGTTAGTTTTAGGTATGAAGTACTATAAGATGGTATGTTAAATGATTGTATTTAAAGGTGTGAATGTTTATAGTTCTAGTATTAAGATGATGGTTTCCAATGATATAAACATATTGATAATGAGGTTAATGTGTTGATGTATGGATGATTAAAAAAAAAAATTACCCCATTTTCCGAAATAGTAAGGAGGAATTTAGGTATGTTACATCCATGCCAAGTCCACAAGTGCAGTGGGTATAGGTCGAACAGGGAGAAAGCTAAAAAGGTATATTATTTAATTTTAACTATTTTTTGGCTACATAACCATATAATGTGATTTACTCTCTCTTTACCTATTTGGTTTTTTCATCTCTCTTTAATTTTTTTAAAATATACTACACTAAATTTTTTTAAATATACTACAGTGTATGTTTCACATTCCTCATGAAATTTTTGTTGCGTTTTAAAAATATGTGATGTGTTTTTTGGTTGTGTACTTGTTAGGTTTAGTGAGAATGTGAAGGAAGCTCAAATATCAAGTCCCATGTAGAGTCCATAGGTGCAATGGGTGCAGAAAAAACAATGTGAAAGATGTGGGCTCAAGGGCGAATAGGGTGACAGCTAAGAAGGTATATTGTTTAATTTTAACTCACTTTTCTGCTACGTAATATATAATGATAGGCCCTTTAACGACTATCAGAAATAACCGAGGTGGTAAAGGGTGGCCATGTCTAATCCCTTTTTCCTACAAGGATTTGTTGGCCCGATTAAAATTTACTTAAAGAATTCCTCCATTAGTCGTACTTATAGAAACACAAATCTCTAAGCAATTTGTAAATGGAAGTAAGCTGTAAATGGAAGAGTTAATTTGGTTTGTTTATTCTCCTTATCTAAAGGATGCATAATATTAGCGATTTAATGAGATATTCAACTTAGCTAATTGGTGTTTGTTCTTTTGTTTCAGATTTACATCGTCCTTGGTGAATGGTTTGTTGTTTACGGATGTAAATGGCTTCCATATTATTCATAATGATGACATTTTCATGCTTAATTTCAACGATTTCATTGCCAACATAAAGAAACAAAATAATTGTAATGATAACACATGATTTGTTTATCAAATATAATAATATAATAATAATGACTCGTTTACCTTTTTATTGAGATATAAATGTATTAAATTTATATTATTGCTGGGTATATGTTATATTCTTTGCATGTGTATGTGGAGGGGAGGTGCGCCTGTCACCAATGCCCCTGACGAACCATGTTGGTACCTCCACATGAAAAACCCTACCTGTTGTTTTCAAGGCGAGTGTAGTGAGCCAATTTTTTTTGTTGTTTTTTATTATTTTGGAGAATTTTCTAAATATTTGTAATTTAACCCCGATTAAGGGATTGGTGTCTATTTTCTAATCTGGGTTAATGAATTAGGGTATTGGATGTTGTTGAATACCTATATTTTGTATTGTGAGGGATTCATAATGATAATGAGAAAATAGGAGGTGCGACTCCAAGGTTTGTTTGTTTTCCCGGTTAAGGGTTTCCAAGGTAAATCTATGTGTTTATGTATAAAATGTTGGGGTGCAAACTCTGTTTTTTCTTAAAAGAATATGTATGTCTTGCTTCTCTACACAAGTTTAAAACTTACCTGTGGTATCATATCTCGATTATTGGCACCGAAGGGATTCCTTTCTTGCTAAGGGTTCAACATGGTTGATGGATCTTTTGTTTGTGATAAACCTGGGTTCAGTGGGAACTTTGCAGCGTTGATTTGTGCATTGAAAGAAAATGGCGAGGATTCGAAAATTGAGATCGAGAAATTTAATGAATATAATTTTGAGCTATGGAAGCTCAAAATGGAGGATATTCTTGTAGATTGATAGCAATCGATTGTTGTGGATCCCAGTGTGAAACCCATTGGAACATCACAAAATGATTGGAATAAATTAGAAAGAAGGGGGAGGAGTACAATATGATTATGCTTATGAGACTCTGTGTTGTTGAATGTATCTGGTTAAGATAGTGCGATAACGATTTGGGGGAAACTAGGGAATTCGTATCAATCATCCCTTGTGAACAAATTGTTTCTGCAAAAGAAATTGTTTCATCTTAGAATGGATGAAAATGACACATTGATAGATCATCTGAATGTCTATGATAATCTAGTAATTCAGATAACTTCTATTGGCATTAAAATGACTGAAGAACATAAATGTATTACATTATTGTGTTCTTTGCCAAATTCTTTGGATAACCTAATTGTTTCAATAGGTAGTGTTAGTCAAGTGACCTTAAAATTTGATGAAATTGTATGATCCCTACTATCATAAGAGATGAGGTGGGAAACCATGGATAATCATAGCATGGAATCCAAGTTTACGTGAGAGGTATCACCTAGGAGAGAATAAAAAATAAGGGATCCAGGGGGGATTTAAATGTAAGGGTGGATCTAAATCCCCAAGAAAAGGAATAAGGAAGTGGTGGAAATGTGGTAAATTTGGGCACTATAGAAAGTATTGCATATCTAAGAATGTTGAGAAAGCAAAGGGATCTGAGGATACCCATTCCATAGAGGAAAATATCTCCCCGAAAGAGATAGGGGATGTATACCTAACTTCCACTGGTAATCATTCATATTGTGATATATGATTGATTGACTTAGGTGCATCTTGCCATATGACCCCTCATAGGGAGTGGTTCTGTGAATATGAAAAGTACAATGGAGGAGATATTTATTTGGGAGATGATTCACCATCCAGTACCATTGGATGTAGTAGATTCAAGCTAAAACTCAAGGATGGAATGATTAGAACTCTACGTGGAGTGATACACATTCCAAATATATTAAGAAATTTGATATCTAGTGGAAAGATGGATCTTGAAAGTGTAAATACTGTTTGTGGAGATGGTGGTTGCAAAATGGTCCGAGGATCAATGGTATTGATGAGGGTAGTTCAGTATGGAACTCTATACAAACTTTTGGGAAGCACTATCATTGATGAATGTAATAGTTCTATTCTGCTTGAGGAAGAAGATAAATATGACAAAAATATGAGTGCATGAGGAGGAAAGACGATGGTATGGCATCAAAGATTGAGGCATATTGAATAAAAGGGGCTTTGAGCATTGCAAGGTAAATGTATCATTGAAGGTATGACTGATTACACTCTGGATTTTGATTTTGGTGAACATTGCATATATGAAAAACATAATCTAGTAATATTTGCATCTGGTGCTACAAGAGAAAATGGAATTCCAAAGTTAGTACAAAGTGATATATTTTAACATGTTCCTATTCCATTATTAGGTAGATCTGTGCATTATGTTTCATTTATAGATGATTCCTATAGATGTTTCATTACCATGTAGGTCCTAAGACTCCTGCATCAAGGTGTTCAACTTTGAAATGGGAGGATAAGGGGGAAAACCAATAGCCTTTTTCTTCCTTGTTTCTTCTCCAACTATAGCTATTCTTCAGTTTTAATTGCAACATATGTAATCTCTTTAGATTATTTAGTTGTCTGCAATTTTTCCTTCTTTTCATTCTCTTTCTGTTCAAAGAACCTATTTCTTTCTTCCAACACTCTGAGTTTCAACTGCTTTTGAGTCTCTTGGATAAGAACTCTCTTAACTGGATTAGTTGCTTTGCTTAGAACTTCTTCAAAACTGTTAACTACTTGGAAAATAAAATCATCTAGTGAACTACTGATGAACTTCTTCAAAAGTCATCAATTAAAATGATAAAAAAAAATGAAATCCATACTACGCCCACATACCCATGATTATAAAAATGCAGGTCAACTCAAGCAACTCTTGATCATGGTTGTTGTAAGGAAGTGACAAAGGGAATATATTTTTGAAAATATTGTTGTAAGAAAGGGACACAGGAAATCTGGTTGAAAATATTGTTGTAAGAAAGTAACAAAGGGAATATCTTATGGAAGTGGACAAATGAAATCAATGTCACGATAGAGTGTCGAGACAATTGGAGATGCAAATATATTGATAGGTGGCATAATTCAATACCACTGGAATATCGGTGTTATGGACATCACTAATTGGTATATGCCCATAAATATAATTTGAATGGATAAAATTCGAATTCGGATTTAGATTAAAAAAATTAAGGGATACATTTTTAATTGAAAAAGATTGGATTGTGCATCTCTTAAACTAGTAAAAATTGAGGAATTAACCTAAAATCCATCGAAATAAACTTGAGGGATTAGCCTAAAATCCCAATAAATTCTAAATTTATCTATAAATTTAATTATTAATTGACTTTTTTTAACCTAATTTGGTAAGAGGTTTTGAAGCATAGAAGAAAGTTAGTAATGTCTTAGTTATTATTAGCATAACCACTTACTTTGTGGTTCGTGAATGTCAACTGCAAGTTAAATACCATGAGACAACAAGTTACATATCACAAAATTATAAGTTGTTCATCTTTCAACTACCGCACCATTCCAAATTATACTTATTTATGCGTTCATGTATTAGCTTCTAGTTATCTATTTATCAACAATTATTTATTTTTATGTTCTTTTTTTATATCTTACATTCTTTTATTTATTTGTCATGAACAGTTTGTTATACATTTATCAACTAAGACTTATCTATGCATCACCTACAATTATCCATTCATTAATTACTAATTATATATATAATTGTTAATATTAAATTTCTAAACACTACCATAAAATACTGATATACAGTTTCTCATACTAATCTATAAATTAAAAAATATAAATGATATTTCAACTCAAAATTTTAAAATATTTTATGCTATCAACCTAATATCAATATAATTATTATTAATAATTTAATTTTAAAACCAATATTTAGGTCTATATTAAATCAGTTTTTGTATGGCACAAATAAATTTTATTCAGGATTATTTGGATAACTTTATTTACAAATTTTATTAACCTTATTCCTCTGACGTATCACTTGTGCTAGACTTTTCTGATTTTGTAAATCTGGTTCGTGTGGCATTTTCTGAGACACAATTTAGTTGATGGTCACATAAAAAATTTCATCAAACTACAAACCTAAATTTAAAAGAAAAATTGACGCAAAGTATTTATATCATTTTGTTTTGGCAATCCTTATTTACTGGACAGACTTTCTCTTGGGAGGGGAGCCTGTCAAATGGGTACCGTTGAATCTGATCTCTCATCAGACGGTCCCTATTTAAGAGGTTCCCCTCCCGAGAAAAAGTCTGTCCAATATGAAAAGCGCTCCATTTAACCTTATGGTACTGCTGCAGACTGCCCATCTAGTTTATTTTTGTTTTCATATTCAAGAAAAAGAAACCTCATATAACATAATAATACTTTTTAACCGACATTCCAAATATAAATTGAATTTTATAATATTCACCTACTTCTATACCATAGATTGAAGCTATCTATATATCTATTACCCAAACCCAGATATTATTACGGAGATGTTGGCTTGTCTGTCTTTATTATGAAACAAAACCGTGGATAGTTAAACATTAATCTATTTTTCCTTAAATATTCATTTTCTCTTTATATGTATCCCAAATTAAACATTAATTACCAAACAACAACAGCTATAAAGAGAATGACACTATGGGATGCACGTGATTCATTATGTCTAAATTTATGAATAAATAAATTTGAAGAAGTAATCAATATATCATACATTTAACCTGTACTGTTTTATACTCTCATTTAATTTTATACCTTTGTATATTCTGCATCTCCAGAATCCGTTACGGCATTCTAGGATTATAAGAGAGAGAAAAACCTGGCTTAACTTCAATATTACAAATAATTTCTTTTGACCACCAATCTTCTTGTATTTGACTATGATCTAGTCTCATAGAGTCTTATACCTTGAAGTGTATATCAAACATAAACTTATTTGGATATTTCTTGTGACGTGTTTCTCTTTGAGCCGAGAGGCACTTTATAGCCCAGTATGGGAGAGATCTTGTAACATTGCATAACGTTACGTAACGTTATTTTTATTAATAACAAATAATTTTTTTAATTATAGGCTAAAATAAATGTCGACCAGAAAAACCACCTAATATGGGGAAGATGTTGTAATATTCTTACCTAACAATACAATAAAAAAATAAAAATTTAATTATCCGTAAAAAAAAATGGAAGATGTTGTAATATTCCTAACTAACAAAACAATAAAAAAGTAAAAATTTAATCATTTGTAACAAAAAATGTGAATCACGAAAAAAACACAATATGGGGGAGATGTTGTAATGTTTCTAATGTTGGCCTTGCACATGGTTTTAAAACCATGTGCGTGGTTTTAAAATCATGCCCACGTGGTTTTAAAACCATTTGCAAGGCCTTCTAAACAACCCATGGTTTTATTGTACATGGTTTAGGAGGGCCTTCCAGATGGTTGTAATGTTCCTAATGTTGGCCTTGCACATGGTTTTAAAACCATGTGCGTGGTTTTAAAATCATGCCCACGTGGTTTTAGAACCATTTGCAAGGCCTTCTAAACAACCCATGGTTTTATTGTACATGGTTTAGGAGGGCCTTCCAGATGGTTTTAAAACCATGTGCAAGGCCTCCTACACAACCCATGGTTTTATTGTACATGGTTTAGGAGGGCATTGCAAATGATTTTAAGACCATGTGCAAGGCCTTGCATATGGTTTTAAAACCATGGGGAAATGTTGTAATGTTCGTTTCTAACAAAATAAAAAAATAATGATAAATACTATATGTCTGCCATAAATAATATTAAATAATAATAATAATAATAATAATAATAATAATATATGGACCTTAACTAAAAAGATGTGTCTTTTGGTTTGAATTAAATCAATGGATACCTAGGAAGAGATTTGATCCCTCTTGGTGCTTGATAGAGCCTAGGATTTGGATCTACGTTGGTGTCAGCTATATGTCAGCTATAAATAATATTGCCCATTATGATGGAGATGTTGTAAAGTTACTTTTTACTTTATGTAAAGTTTCTCTTGTAAATGTAGGCTATAGTTACTTTGTACTTGCCTATGATGATGTAGATGTTGTAACCTTACTTTTTACTTCTAAAAAATAAAAAATATATTTTGTTGCCCATTAATAATAATTAATATGCAAATAATAACTTAAACATGTAAATAATGAAATAAGATATATACTCTTAATATAAATATTATTAGAAGCTCACTCTTTTGAGTTGCGTTTAATACACAATCAATTGATATAATCCATTATAAATATAGACTATTTTCTCTTTTTTTTAATTACATACAAGGGAAACAAAACGCCTTTCCCTACTCATTTAAAATACTAAAAAGCCAAATCTAAAAGTCGAAGATTGCGATTTTCCTCCACTAATTAAAGACAAAAAAGACAAGAAAAATACACAATCAAATGAATTTGATGGAAAAGGATTTTCTCTCTCTTAAGTGAGACGTCCCACCCATTTAAGAATTAAAAAAAAAACATAGTCAAATACATTTGTATGGCCATCCATAAGTTTAATCTCATCCAAAAGACGTTTTCTTCAAAGATCCAATGCAGAAAGACAACCAAAACGTTTTTATGGCATGCAAAAGTTTAATCTCACTCCAAAAAGTTTTCTTTAAATATTTGATGCAGAAAGACTCAGCAAAATAGTTTCTAAGGCCATGCAAAAGTTTAATCTCAATCAAGAACGTTTTCTTCAATGATTCAATGTTCAGGCAAAAAAGATGTTATACATATATCCATATTATAAATAGTATTTTAAGGTATTTGCATAGCACCAACCCGCGGGTAGAGAAGAGGAGTATAGGAGGTGGGTGCGGCAGAAAGAGAAGCCACAAGGGTGGGCGCATTGTGGATGAAGGGAGAAGGGTGTGCAGATGGAGGATATGCAGTTAACGAACCAATAATTGGTATGCTAATCTCTCTAATTCCTAAGTGGATTTGATTCCTCTAATGACAATAGCTTATTATTTTAATTGATTATCATGTTATCTACTTCAGATATTGCTAATTGGGTCCAGCTATTTAACAAGTATTATTCAATTGCAAAAACTAAAGATTAGTAAGATTACATGGATATATTCCAGGGCACATGTAATATCAATGGAAAATTTGATACAATTACAGCATTTCCAACCAGCTAAAAAACTGGCCAAATCGCAGAAGCGCCATGTGAGAGTTGAAGTTGAGTTGATTTAGTTGCTCTTCATGCGAGATAGTTGTTAATAGGAATATCATACTCAAGAATCGGCATTTGCATGAAAAGACATAAGCAAAAACGATATTATACATATCTAAATGCAAATGACTGTTTTTTAAATTCAAACGAGAAGTGTAATTATATTGTAATTGTTGTACTTCAAATCTTGAAAGCATATTAAAATTTCGTTAGCTTCGGAAATCGTAGCCGACAACGAAATCCCAAGTTCAGAATTTACAAATGTGTTTTACTAGCATAGATCTATCTTTAAAAAAATCTACCAATTGTCGAAATAAAATTTCTAATTGTAAATCTTTTTTAGTGGAAATGTTGAAAAAATATAGAGTAATGTGGAATGTTCCTCTTCTAAGCAAAACAAAAGAAGAATGATTGTTTGGGGTAAAATGGAAAGCCTTAGACTGACTAAAAATATAAACCATATTTTCATTTATTTAATCCTTACAAAATTAAATTGTCTTTATTTTCAACTTTAACAATTTATTCAATCCTTAATACTTATTACTTACATTGAAATAATCCTCATAGTTCTATCTGTTTTCAACTTAACCCGTTCCTTGCAATGTTGATCAAACTCCAGTTTTGTGTTACCCTCCATGACTAAAACCGGCCTAGATCCAAATCCTAGGCTCTATCAAGCGCCGACAATAATCAAATCTCCCAAGGTGCAAACCTCTTCTCAGGTTTTGCAGTCAAAAATATTTACACCTAAAGCCTAAGATTTGGATCTAGGTTTGCAAACTATTTATAAGTATATTGTTCAATGTATAATGTTTAATTCAACATAACCATTTATATTATAAATAAATAAACTATATTCATAAATATAAATAAGTGGAAATCACTTTTATTTAAATATATAATATTCATTTTATTATGTTTTCAATCTGGATATGTGATTGGAAAAGGTGAATTAATTTAAATTTTAATTTAAATATTTACATTTCGAGAATGTTCTTATTTATTTATTTGAAAATTTTAAATTTGTATTTAACCATGAATTCTATTAGTTAAATATCAGTAACTTTTGCAAAGATTTGTACCTCCGAAGACCCAGCGTCATGATGACATCAAAGTTTGTAGTGGTGTCTGGAAGGTACTGTGTATAGTCTACAAGCCACTGTGTATAGTCTGCAGGTACTTTTAATGGAGTACTGTGTATTGTAAAGTTTCTAGTGGCGTCTGGAAGGTACTGTGTATAGTCTACAAGCCACTGTGTATAGTCTGCAGGTACTTTTAATGGAGTACTGTGTATTGTCGTGGTTTTGTGTGTTTGGTTAATGCTCATGATGGCTCGTTGGCACATCGTTTTACCATTGGGTGATGAATCTCATGGGCATTCATAAGCCTGCAAATATAATTGGTGTCCTCCCTGTTTACCTATTTCAGTTTTTCATCTTTGTTTTTAATATATTACAGTGTATGATTTTACATTCATCATGATGTTTTTTTGGTATTTGACATGTGTTTTCTTGGTTGTGTAATGGAACTGTCTACCTACGGGGAAATTTTGATTTCTCATGTTGATTTTCAGCAGGAATCAAGAGAATTTATGTCACAAAATCTTGTAATTTTTGTTGTATTGGGCAATTTCAAGAGCGGAAATGAAATTATGAGGCACTAAAATCCCCAAACATCCATACTCTGTAAGATCTAACAATGTTTTTACAAGTTTTGAAAAATCCTATAAAGATTCATAATCGGCAAATAGTAAAAACCAACCGAAAATAGAAAGAAAATCGTCTCTAGTTAGACAACTCCATTTGTAATTGTTAGTTTTAGTGAAGGAGCCAATGAAAGCCAAACATCCAAGCATGGAAGTCTTGTTTTGTTTATAAAGCATAGCTCTCTACCAGCATTGGCGTTAAGGAACAAATAAATCTCTCTATCGTATTCTGCATTGATCAACCCTTTGCACGAGAGAAAGGAAGAAAACGCCACTTTGAGTGAGAATGTGATTCCTGCGGGATTGAACTCTTTTGCATTTTATTTTATGTCAGTGTGTTTTGTTTGAGTCGGAGGGCACTGAGGAGAGCTAATACCTTTACAAATAAATATTTGTGTGAATATAGTATAGCGATGATGCTTAATTTGTGCAAGAACCAAAGAGGATGAATCCTATTCGAATTGAGTTCTTCCATTCGATTTAACTTCTGTCATTCGTCACTCAAAGATTATCTTAATTTACAGGCATACAATAAAACCTCTAGTAAACCATCTCCCATTTTGATCATACACACACTATACTAGCCTCTTGATATCAATGGTATGTGATCATATTGATCATACACTTCCATTTTGATCATACACACACTATACTAGCCTCTTGATATCAATGGTATGTGATCATATTGTGAGCATGGCTGGACATGTTTAATATAGGAAAAATAAGGGAAAGCTTGACTTAGGTTCAACATATAAATCAGTCGTACTTATAGAAACATAAATCTCTAAGAAATAGGTTCAACAGATCAATTATGAAGCAAGGTGTAAATGGAACAGTTAATTTGGTTTGTTTATTCTTGTTATCTAAAGGACACATAAGATTAGTGATTTGATGAGATATTCAACCTAGTTTTTAAATAATTGGTGTTTGTTCTTTTGTTTCGGATTTACATAGCCCTGGTGAATGGTTGGGTTTAAGGATTTAAATGGATTCCATATTATTTGTAATAATGACATTTCCATGCTTTGTTACAACTATTTCTTTGCCAATATAAATAAACAAAATACTTGTAATAAGGACTGATAATATTGTTCTAGTTTTGTTCTTAACGATTAAATATGGGATAACAATGTATTAAATTTATATTATTGTTGGGTATATGTTATATTCTTTGCATGTGCATGTGGATGGGAGGTGCGTTTGTCACCACTTCACGGAAACATCCTACTTGTTGCTTCTCCTCAGAATTGGCCATTAGGTTGTTTCTGAGGCGAGTGTAGGGAGCAATTTTTTTTTTGTTTTTGGTTTTTTGGGGAATTTTCTAAAAAATTGTAATTTAATCCCATTGAAGGGATTGGAGTCTATTCTCTAATCTAGGTTAACATATTATGGTATTGGATGCTACTGAATATCTATATTTTGTATTGTGAGGGATTCATAATGATAATGATAAAATATGAGGTGTGGCTCCAACATTTGCTAGTTTTCCCTATTAAGGGTTTCCAAGGTAAATCTTTGTGTTTGTGCAAATGTTGTAGTGCAATATATGTTTTGCTTGAAAGAATATGTATGCTTTTATTCTCTGCACAGGCTTAACACTTAAATGTGGTATCAGACATCGATTATTGGCATTGGAGGGATGCCATTGTTGCTGAGGGTTCGACATGCTTAATAGATCTTTTTGTGATAAAGTTGGGTTCAATGGGATATTTACAGCGTTGATTTGTGCATTGAAAGAAAATGTGGAGCAATTAAAGAATTGAGATAGAGAGATTTAACGGCCATAATTTTGAGCTATGGAAGCTCAAAATAGAGGATCTTCTTGTAGATCGGTAACTTAGGATTGTTGTGGATTCGGGTACGAAACCAATTGTAAAGTCATAAGATTATTGGGATAAATTAGAAAGAAGGTAGAGGAGTACAATATGAATATTATTATCAGACTCTGTGTTGTTGAACATATCTAGTGAAGACAGTGCAGTAAAGATTTGGGGGAAACTAGGGAATTTGTATCAATCAAAATCCCTTGTGAACAAGTTCTTTCTGCAAAAGAAATTGTTTCATCTCAGAATGGATGAAAATGACATAGTGACAGAGCTTCTGGATGTCTATGATACTGTAGTAAGTCAAATAACCCCTATTGGAATTAAAATGGATGAAGAACATAAATGTATTACATTATTGTGTTCTTTTCTAGATTCTTGGGAGAACCTAATTGTTGCAATAGGTAGTGCTAGTCAAGTGACCTTAAAATTTGATGAAATAGTATGATCATGGTACTATTAGAAGAGATGAGTTGGAAATACATGGATAATCATAGCATGGATGCCTTGTTCATGAGAGGCCTCCCCCATGAATGAAACAAAAATAAGGGATCCGGGGGGAGATTTTGAATTTAAGGGTATATTTAAACCCCTAGGAAAATGGATAAGAAAGTGTTATAAATGCGGTAAATTTGGGCATTATAAAAAGTATTGCATATCTAAGAATGTTGAGAAAGCAAAGGTATGTGAGGATACCCATTCCATAGAGGAATGTACCTAGCTTCCACTGGTAATCATTGAGAACATGATATATCGTTGATTAACTTGGGTGCGTCATGTCATATGACCCCTCATAAGGAGTGGTTCAGTGAATATGAAAAGTACAATGGAGGAGATGTGTACTTGGTAGATGATTCACTAGCTAGTAACATCGGACATGGTAGAGTCAAGCTGAAACTCAAGGATAGAAGGATTATAAATCTACCTGGAATGCTACAAATTCCAAATCTCGTAAGAAACTTGAAATTTGTCGAAAAGATGGTTGTTGCAAGTGTAAATATTGTGTGTGGACATGGTGGTTGCAAAATGGTCCGAGGATGAATGGTATTAATGAGGGGAGTTCATTATGGAACTCTTTACAAACTATTGGGAAGCATCATCATTTATGAATGCAATAGTTCTATTGTGCTTTCAAGGAATGATGTAAATATGATAGAACCCTGACAACATAAGGAGGAAAGACAATGTTATGGCATCAAAGGTTGGAGCATATTGAAGAAAAGGGCCTTTGGGCATTACAACGTAAAGGTATGGTTGAAGGCATGTCAAAACCCCAAAAATTCAAAAAAACTAAAACTTTTAAAAATAGCATATAATCACATTAAATGCAGTCATTAACTGTTTGATTAGTTTATGCTACTTGAATTATAAATGAATGATCTTTTATTATACTTAACTTTAAAGATGGGTTTCTTGTCAGTTACTGATTGTTTTCTGTTTGCGACCACAAGGTGGGTTGTCATGAAGGACTTGGCTTACTTAGCTTCTGAGCTAACGCAACAGTTTTCTTCTCTTACAGATATACAAGCAAGATGTACGGGTCACTGCTATCCAATATCGGAAGTTTACAATTCAAAATGCCGTATAACTTTATTTTGTGCAAGTATAAACATGCTAGACAGATTTAACAAGCCCTAAAGGTAAATCTTTATATAGTTTTTCTTCTGAGATCTAAAGCTCGAGAATTGAAGTTTACTCATACAGATTTCAGTTAAAATCTATTATCCAGAAATTATGGTTTAATAGATCCACTTAGTACAAAGCTATTAAACGTTCATACTAGAAGTAAGTGTAACAAAGAAATAACTATCACTTTACCAACCACTAGCATGGTAGAAAATTACAATATCAAGGTTTAAATTCTAAGATCTATAGTCTCTGCAGCAAGGTCATGTTTAGATTGCAATATGATCAGGTTTGCATCTGTAAATGCAAATGTTAAGATATCACAAGTATCGACTTATACTTTTCTTACTTTAAGTCCTTACAAAGTTTGATGTTTAAGTACAAGTATTCTCTTGATAATTAAATGATTCGCAAAGTTTGGAAAGCTACTTCTAATTCCATTTTGACATTTGGATAAATACCATAAACACCTTTAGTATCAGTCCTTGATTAACATAATTAAACTCATTTATGAGTTTCCAGACTACACTATCAACAAGGATGGTTATAATTATTTACACAAGTTGCCTAACATACATTTACTTACACAATCTTGATAAATCTTTGAGCATGAAAGATAGAAAAAGTCTAATTGATTACCATAAGTAATCTAAGACTATTAAAAGATTGTTATTATATTAGCAATGACAAGTGCAAACGAACTGGAGTAACCTTAATCCAAATTAGTGGATTATATAGTTTGGTTTCTACAAATTAAAGTCATACAAAAAGAGAATGACAAGTCTTTACATGCAATGGAAACTGTAGAAATTAGCATTAGAGTTGTAGAATTGAAAACAATTATGCCTAACATTACTTCATTATTTCATAGACTTTAAAGAAATGATGTGTCACTTTCCTCCACTTGAGACTAAGAAAAAATGGTAGTATGATGGTATGTTTATAAACAATCACAACTTAACATTATTCCTATGCTCTTGTTATAATTAAAACCAAGTTCTCTATGTCTAAATACTTCAACACTTAATCTTCAACGATATTTAAAATGCAAAGGTTTAATATTGAAAAAGCATAGTTTTATTATTTATATTGCATAGTATTAATAGCATTGTTCTAATCATTGTTGTTGTGAGAAATAAGGCAGGTAAAACTATGGTATAGCGACCATAAGGGATCTCCATGCTATGATTTTGTTTGGAAAACAATCAATTGGCAGACTTCGTCGTAGAACATTAGAACTTCGACCCACTTGCATGCAATGTATTAAAGTACTGACGTGGTCACTCCTCGACCATGCACTGGTGTTATAAAACCATTGAATCGACCCTAATTTGTCATTTCTCCTTCGCCTTCGGGCTTGGTCGCTCTGCAAACCCTCCTGGTTATTTTTTTTTTGTTGTTGCTTGCTTGTTAGCAGCTCCTATGCTGCTCTAGTCCTTCATACTCATCTATTGCACTGTGTGGGACTACGAGGCTTGATGTTGGTGGTTTAATGGTTTACTGTAAACCTAGGGTTTTTCCCTTTGGCACCGTTGTCGACCCTGTCACGGCGTGAGTGCATTTCTTTGACTTGATACTGTCACTGCTCCCATTATGTAAGGTATCCTTTGCTCCTACCATCTCGTCCTTCTTGGTGACAAAGGAAAGGTTTATGATTCCTCTCCTCATGGTTATCAGTCTTTTTACGGTGGCTGCACTTCCTTCAAACTCGCCGGTAAGCTACAGTTCAATCTTTTCGTTTTTCATTTCAGAAAATAGTTTAACCAGAATATGTTAAGGGTTTAACTAAAAAGATGCTCCTTATTTTATTTCCAGGTTTGGTCTTCTCTTTGTGGAGTGGGAAAAGCAAGATCTCAACCATGGAATCTCCAGGTAAGCCTGGTTCCAAACGTGGCGTTCCCTCCTTGCTGGTTTTTAGGGCTATTAATGGTTGGCTTTGAGTGACACGACTCTGTGGTTACTTCAGCTCTGTTCAGTCTTTTAAACTGTATGTTAAATGAATTTTTAACAGGTTAAGCCCTGCACTGTGCATGGGTGTTACGACTTAGGCCGGTAATGTAATTATTAGCTTTCCTTTTGTGTTAAAAGTAATGTATAAGCAGCGCTGGGCTATAAGCCTACCTGCGGATGAGGTTATGACCTCTCTTCTTGTTTTCTTTTATTAAACTCTTGAATGTTTTTACCCAGAGTTTTGTAATGTAATTTATTATAAAGTGTTCCTGTATCTTTGAGTTTGTTCAATGCATACATTTTTAATCTATGCTTTGTATAGGAAATAATAATAAAAAATATATGGGTTTATAATAGCTTATACTGTGGATTTCAAATGCGACCGTAGGTGGAAATAATGTCTTAACTCTTAGTATTTATTTTACTTGTATAACTGGATTTATAGGGTTCAACCCTAATTTTACAGTTGAGATTAAGTTCAGTTTCTTAATCTGCCATTATGAATTAAAAAAATAAACTCTGTCGGTTTCTGTGAGTAAAATAAATGGATTATAACCTAATGATTAAGCTCGCTCTTCGAGCAATATTCTGGTTCTATTATTACCTTTGCTTTTTAAAATAACAGCTTGGCTTTTAAAAAGAATAACAAAGTTATTATACTATTGATAGACTCTTTATAAAGTTACTGTAGGGTTATGTTCTTTGATTTACTATTTATATATTACTTCTTAAATAATATACAGGGTTTATACCCTTAAACCAATATTATAGTTGTTGATACAATTTTCTTGCATTATTCTTGGTCATATTATAATACTATATTTTATCTCGTTATATATAGAATTCGGTAGTTAAAGTATTCTCTAGCTTATTGTTAAATAGATTTGTTGTTAAGGTTTCTTTACTGGTTTATACCCTGACTTCTATTTATTAGAAACTTGTATAAGCAATGTGCATACCTTTCAAATTATATAAGCCTGTTGTACTCTTATTATATTTTACAATTGTTTTCAAGTATTAATTAATCATTTTATAATACACAGAGTATGAATAGTTTATTCATAAACCTTATTTATTTATACATTGAGTATAATTAGTCTAGGTTTGTAATTGTAATAATAAGATATTACGTTAAGTGTTACTTTTATAATGTATGTAATGTAGATACATTATTAGTGATACAACAATGATGTTACTTCTTACCAATGTTTTTATGATTATTATTAATGTTGTTATCTAGTGTTTGGTTTGGTTTATTTATTTAGTTATAACGCCTGTGTATAATTACATAATACTCATATAATACTTAATCTTTATCTCATGTTCATATATATAAAATACTGTGTATATAGTAACATTCCTTTACCATAAAAGAAAATAGAATAACAATTTTATAATATGTTTAAGCTTAGCTGAAAATAAAAGAAGATTCAGTAATTACATGACTGCATTCTTAACCTAAATACAGACTAACACCACTAGGTTTTAACTGTAAAATCAATCGAATAAGTAATTTACATCCTACTGTCAGTATTGTCTTTTTCAACATTAAAAGGTTAGATTCTTTCAAACTAGAAGATAACAGTTATAAGCTTTAAACAACAGAAATAATTAGTCTGTCCTTTCTTTATTACAGCTAGCATTTACTGGAAACAAGGATACAGTACTAGGAAGTAGTTTTTTTTTTTTTTTAAACTATAAGAAAATAACTTATGAATTTATGAAAACACTTGTGGTTACTGGAAGTAACTAAAAAGGAAACTCGGTTCAGAAGGATACTACTTCACAATACTAAGATACTGTGCTGGAGTACAGTCTGGTGATTCCAGAGGTGAAAAAACACAGTAATTCTTTAACTCAGCAACAGATTTACTACTAATATTCTGAGATACTCACATTACTAAACTAACTAACTCTTCAGACATATAATATAAACATAACATGCATCCATTCATACTCATTAAACATAAAGAAATAAGTGACAGAACTTGTTTAAACTGTGGACAACAACAGCAATGGGAGGTCGTTTCTCCCTACCAACTCCTGGAGAGCACTCAGACAGCGACTCCTCTGGACCCCCGAGCTTTCTCTAGTCTCCCTGGATGGAATTAGGTGCAACAAAGTCAGATACCAGTCTTCAAACTCAGTATTAACTCAGAACTATCAGTCAGTTCTCTTCAGCCCAATAGCTGTAAATAAAAATCAAGTTACTGCAGCAATCCTCTTAGAACAACTCCCTTACTATATTTCCCTCTTCCTCAATGAATTTCCTGAATAACATTCACCTGAATGAATTCTCTCTGGAAAATAACTGAGCAGCCTCAGCTCTGTTCATTGAGTACTTTTTAAAAGATTGTCTAGGGCTTTTTTTGGGTTAACCGTCATTTAATGAGCCACCTGCTCTGATTCCACTTTCTTGGGGAATCATGACCCCAAATATAGGGAAGTTGCCACCTGCAACTTAGGAAGTGTTTGAGGATGTTGCCACTTGTCTTTTGCCTTTCCACCTAGTTCCATCCACCAGTTTGACCAGTAACCTCTTTTTAACAGCTCTCCGATGTTGTTGTCTCCATAATTTATTTATTAATAATAAAAATATTCTGAATTACATTCCAATTCTGTTGACTCTGCTGAGTCATCAATTCCTACTTAGCATTAAATTTAATATAATGTCTCAGGAATATAAATAAACAATTTACATAATTTTTACAAAATTGAGGTATGTGACATACACACCCCCTTAAAATGTAACATCGTCCTCGATGTTACTTATTCTTCTTCCTTAAAAACCTCCTGGAACAGATTCGGGTATGCTTCCCACATCTTACTTTCCAGTTCCCAAGTAGCTTCTTCAGGACTAAGGTGCTTCCATTGCACCTTCAGCTGTCCAATCGTGCGGTTCCATAGAGTAATTTCCCTCCTGCCGAGGATACAGTCCGGTTCCACCAGAACTTCCCCTTTTGGTTCTACCTGTACAACGTTCCAATCAATCACATGAGTAGCATCATGAACATACTTTTTCAGAACATAAATATGAAAAACATTGTGCACTTTTAAATTAGGGGGTAACGCTAGCTGATATGCAACTTGACCAATTCTAGATAAAATTTCAAACAGACCACAGTAACGTGGCGCTAATTTTGCACAACTCCCTAATCTTAGGGAGCTCTTCTTTGGTCTTAACTTTGTAAACACGTGCTCACCCACCTGGAACTCTTTAGGAGTTCTTTTCAAATCTGCTTGGCTCTTTTGCCGATCCTGGGCAATCTTCAAATTCTCCTGCACTTGTTTCACAATCTGTTCCATTTCTTTTAATAATTCGGGTCCCAACACTAATCTATCTACTGGATTATTCCAGGAGATAGGAGTGTTACATTTACGCCCATACAGAATTTCAAAAGGACTGAACTTAGCTGATGATTGATAGTTGTTATTTTATGCAAATTCTGCTGAATGCAAGTAATCCTCCCACTTACATGGCTGATCCTTAACGTACATTCTTAACATATCTTCCAACACCTGATTAACTCTTTCAATTTGTCTGTTCGTCTGAGGATGGAAAGAGTTGCTGAAATTCAGTGTTGTGTTTAATCCCTTAAACAAGGATTTCCAGAAATTCCCTGTGAATTTACGATCCCTGTCTGAAATAATAACCTTCGGTACACCATGTAGCCGAATTTTTTTTTTAGAAATATGTCAGCTATGTTTGCAGCCTTGTAAGTGGTCTTAACAGGAATAAAATGTGCTGCTTTACTTAATTTATCTACTACCACCATAATTGAATCATTCTGATTTTGATTTTTGGGTAATCTAGTAATAAAATCTAAACTGATTATTTCCCATTTCCAACTAGGAATAGGCAAAGGTTGCAATAACCCAGCTGGATGTTGATGTTCTGTTTTCACTTGTTGAAAGTCCAAACATCTAGCTATATACTCAGCTACTTCAAATTTCATATTAGGCCAAAAATAATCTTTTCTCAACATGGTGACAGTCTTCTGGTAACCTGGATGCCCTAAGTAAGGGGTTTTATGAACTTCTTCCAGAATCAGCAATTTAACCTTAGGCACATCAGGCACATACAGTCTGTCCTTAAACAATAAAAATCCATCTTTATTTAGACTATAACCCTTTATTAAACTTTCTGTAGGTTCTTCTTTAGCTGTAGCTTGTAATTTTTGATAAATTTCATCCAATTTTATCCCTTCAGTCAGCTGTTCATTTAAATCAGTAACATAAGTACTGATTGCTGTTGTAAAATTCAGCTTTGCATTTCTGCTCAAAGCATCAGCTACCTTATTTTCTTTTCCTTTTATGTGTTGAATTTCGAAATCGTATTCACTTAAGAAGGCTAACCATCTTGCTTACCTTGCATTTAAGTTAGGATGATCTAAAAGGTATTTTAGACCCTTTTTATCAGTCATTAAAGTAAACTTTCTGCCTATTAAGTGGTGTCGCCACATTTTTAAGGCATGAATAACAATAGTAAGCTCTAAATCATAAGTGGCATAATTATTTTCATGGATCTTTAATTTCTTAGACTCGTAGGCTATGACATGCCCATCCTGAGTCAGCACTCCGCCTAGACCATCATTACAAGCATCGGTGCATACCAAAAAATCCTTATTAGGATCTGCTATTCTTAAAATAGGCACAATTGTTAATAAAGTTTTTAATTTCTTAAATCTTTCTTCGCATTTTTTGTTCCAATCGAATTTCTTGCCTTTCTTTTGCAAAGAAGTGATTGGGTTAGCTATTTTTGAAAAACCTTCAATAAACCTCCGGCAGTAACCGGTAATTCCCATGAAGGACCTAACATCTATTACGTCTTTTGGTACTGGCCAATCTTCGATTGCCCAGCTATTTTCAGGATCAACTGAAATCCCTTCCTTAGTCACCACATGACCTAAGTACTAGATTTCATCCCTGAAGAAATCACACTTACAGAATTTCACAAAGAGTTGTTGCTCTCGCAATTCTTGTAAGACTATCCGTAAATGTTCCTTATGTTCCTCTTCATTTTTAGAATAGATTAAGATGTCATCGATGAATACGACAACAAATTTATCCAAGTATTTATGCATTATGTTATTCATTAGACACATAAAGATGGCTGGGGCATTAGTAAGCCCAAATGGCATTACGAAAAATTCGTAATGTCCATACCTTGTTCTGAAAGCTGTCTTGAAAATGTCCTCTTCTTTAATTCTTACCTGATGATAGCCTGATCTCAGGTCTATCTTAGACAACGTCGTAGCTCCATGCAGCTGATCAAATAGATCATCTATGCAGGGCAACGGATATCTGTTTTTAATTGTCATTTTATTTAGTTGACGGTAATCTATGCAAAGTCACATAGTTCCATCTTTCTTTTTAACAAAAATTACTGGTGCTCCCCAAGGGGACACACTAGGTCGAATGTATTTCTTATCTATTAATTCTTTTAACTGTGATTTTAATTCATTAAGTTCTAGAATATTCATACGATATGGAGCCTTCGAGCTAGGTACAACACCTGGTACCAGCTCTATCGTGAAATCCAGTTCCCTCCTGGGAGGTAATCCTGGAATTTCCTCCGGAAAAACATCAATAAATTCATTTAACACAGGAATATCCTCTATTTTTATTTTATCTATTTCAAATTTACTCGCCTCATCTGTAATAGTTACAGCATAGGCTTTACACCCTTTCCTGACTGCTCTTTTGAGTTGTAAGGCAGAAATCTGCCTGATTACAGTTTTCCTAGGAATACCCTTAACTGTTACAGGCTGTTCATTATTATTCACACACGTAAAGGTTTTATCAAAACAGTTTAAAACTACCCTATGCTGTTCTAACCATTCCATACCAATAAGTATGTCATACGAGCCAAGTGGAAAAACATTTAATTTAACAATGGTTTTAAAATCATTCATATCTAAAGCACATTCCTTAACATGACAGATTACCTTCCTTTTTGCCCTAGTGGCTAGTTGTACTAACTAAGAGTTATCAAACTTTTCAACAGTCATATTATACTTTTCTACTATCTGTGGTGAAATATAACTGAGGCTAGCACCTGGATCTATTAAAAGTAGTTACAGGAGTTTTGTTAACCATACCTTCTACTTCCACCATGGAAGTTTGATAATCAGCTTGGCGGTTCTCCAACGCTGCATTGATTCGGGGCATAGTCATTGCAAAGTCTCTAACAGTCATTTCATCTTGTATGGTATGAATATTGCTATTTGGCTTCTTCCGATTTGGGAAAACTGAAGCATAGTGTGGGCCATTGCACTCCCAGCATTTAACAGGCCCCTTCCGTTCGAAATTTTTAGTGAAATTTCCATGGTTGTTAGAAGCTTCCTTGCCATTGAAGTTATTAGAATTATTGGAATTATTAGAAGCACCATTTTTGTTTCCCTAGAAGTTCTTACCATTAGAATGGTTTCTGTTCTTATTATTCCTGAAATTTTTCTGAGGTACAAACTCATTTTTCTTGAATTCAGGCTGATTACCGTTCTTTTTACCCTTCCAGTTGGCTATTCCTTCCTTCTTTTTGTTCTGTTCAAAATAGAAATTTTCCTTCTGCATGGCTTCTTCCAGAGTTTTGGGGTTATCATATTCGATTATGTCCTTTATATGGTATGGCAGGTAGCTGAGAAACCGCTGTACTTTAGGTTTCTCATCAACTAAATACGGCACATACCTTAACAGACTTAAGAACTTACTATTTAAGTCCTTCATAGTCATGGATCCAAGCTTTAACTCATAAAATTCCTTGGCCCTTTCTTCATAATATTGTTCGGACAAAAATTTCTTTTTGAAGTACCTTTTAAAGGTACTCCAATTGACCTCTTTTTCTTTGATCCCCTTGACACTTTTCAAATCTTGCCACCATATATCTGCCTTTCTAGAAAGGTTATAGATGGCCATTCTTGCTTTTAGCTGATTTGAATAGTTGTATATCTGAAAATATTTTCTCATCCCAGATAACCAAGACTCTGCCTCTTCTCCTTTTTCAGTTTCTCCATTGAAAGTTGGGGGTTTTATTTTCTTGAACTCCCCAGAAATCTCTTCATATGGCCTGTACTTTTTCTTGCTCTTATACAGTTCATCCTCGCTACTGTCACTAGTAGAGTAGTAGCTTTGTTGTTCCCTGAATATTTCAGATGAGGAACTACTATTAGCTTTAGCTAATTCCATCTTTTTAGATCCTTTCTGATGGCTAGCTTCTTCAGATTCAGATCTTTTACTTCTCCCTTCAGTTTGAAATTTTTCCATCAAAATTTGATTTAACTCCTCTTGAGTTTTCAGAATCCGTTCATTGTCCTTCTTGACTGATTCCATTTCAATCTTTAACTCCTTTATAGTCTGCATCAGCTCTGGGGAGTGAGCAGTTACCTCCTCTATCACAGGTTCTCTAGACATCTGTCTTGTCTCAGTGTTTGGAGACTCCTCAGCATATTCTCCCAGCTTCTCCATACCTGCCTGTTAGATTCAGAAAAAGAATTTTTTTGCTTTTGCATAAAACAAATTACAAGTTAGTACATAAATTTTTTGTTTACTATTCTGCGGAATCTAGTTCGGCCAAATTAAGGCCTAGTGTTTGAACCACGCTCTGATACCACATGTCAAAACCCCAAAAATTCAAAAAATTTAAAACTTTTAAAAATAGCATATAATCACATTAAATGCAGTCATTAACTGTTTGATTAGTTTATGCTACTTGAATTATAACTGAATGATCTTTTATTATACTTAACGTTAAAGATGAGTTTCTTGTCAGTTACTGATTGTTTTCTATTTGCGACCACAAGGTGGGTTGTCATGAAGGACTTGGCTTACTTAGCTTCCGAGCTAACGCAACAGTTTTCTTCTCTCACAGATATACAGGTAAGATGTACGGGTCGCTGCTATCCAATCTCGAAAGTTTACCATTCAAAATGTTGTATAACTTTATTTTGTGCAAGTATAAACATGCTAGACAAATTTAACAAGCCCTAAAGGTAAATCTTTATATAGTTTTTCTTCTGAGATCTAAAGCTCGAGAATTGAAGTTTACTCATACAGATTTCAGTTAAAATCTATTATCCAGAAATTATGGTTTAACAGATCCACTTAGTACAAAGCTATTAAACGTTCATACTAGAAGTAAGTGTAACAAAGCAATAACTATCACTTTACCAACCACTAGCATGGTAGAAAATTACAATATCAAGGTTTAAATTCTAAGATCTATAGTCTCTGCAGCAAGGTCATGTTTAGATTGCAATATGATCAAGTTTGCATCTGTAAATGCAAATGTTAAGATATCACAAGTATCGACTTATACTTTTCTTACTTTAAGTCTTTACAAAGTTTGATGTTTAA
The DNA here is from genome assembly GCA_001517045.1 of Pseudotsuga menziesii. Lineage (NCBI taxonomy): Eukaryota > Viridiplantae > Streptophyta > Pinopsida > Pinales > Pinaceae > Pseudotsuga > Pseudotsuga menziesii. Next base: position 185,643 of record LPNX010767700.1, read on the forward strand.
GTACAAGTCTTCTCTTGATAATTAAAGGATTCGCAAAGTTTGGAAAGCTACTTCTAATTCCATGATCGACATTTGGATAAGTACCATAAACACCTTTAGTATCAGTCCTGGATTAACATAATTAAACTCATTTATGAGTTTCCAGACTACACTATCAACAAGGATGGTTATAATTATTTACACAAGTTTCCTAACATACATTTACTTACACAATCTTGATAAATCTTTGAGCATGAAAGATAGAAAAAGTCTAATTGATTACCATAAGGAATCTAAGACTATTAAAATATTGTTATTATATTAACAATGACAAGTGCAAATGAACTGGAGTAACCTTAATCCAAATTAGTGGATTATATAGCTTGGTTTCTACCAATTAAAGTCATACAAAAAGAGAATGACAAGTCTTTACTTGCAATGCAAACTGTAGAAATTGGCATTAGAGTTGTAGAATTGAAAACAACTATGCCTAACATTACTTCATTATTTCATAGACTTTAAAGAAATGATGTGTCACTTTCCTCCACTTGAGACTAAGACAAAATGGTAGTATGATGGTATGTTTATAAACAATCACAACTTAACATTATTCCTATGCTCTTGTTATAATTAAAACCAAGTTCTCTATGTCTAAATACTTCAAGACTTAATCTTGATTGATATTTATAATGCAAAGGTTTAATATTGAAAAAGCATAGTTTTATTATTTATATTGCATAGTACTAATAGAATTGTTCTAATCATTGTGGTTGTGAAAAATAAGGCAGGTAAAACTATGGTATAGCAACCATAAGGGATCTCCACGCTATGATTTTGTTTGGAAAACAATCAATTGGCAGACTTCATCGTAGAATATTATAACTTCGACCCACTTGCATGTAATGTATTAAAGTACTAACGTGGTCACTCCTCGACCATGCATTGGTGTTATAAAACCATTGACTTGACCCTAATTTGTCATTTCTCCTTCGCCTTCAGGCTTGGTCGCTCTACAAACCCTCCTGGTTCATTTTTTTTTTGCTATTGCTTGTTTGTTAGCAGCTCCTATGCTGCTCCAGTCCTTCATGCTTGTCTACTGCACTCTGTGGGAGTACGAGGCTTGCTGTTGGTGGTTTAATGGTTTATTGTAAACCTAGGGTTTTTCCCTTCGGCACCGTTGTCGAACCTGTCACGGCGTGAGTGCATTTATTTGACTTGATACTGTCACTGCTCCCATTGTGTAAGGTATCCTTTGCTCCTGCTAGCTTGTCCTTCTTGTTGACAAAGGAAAGGTTTATGATTCCTCTGCTCGTGGTTATCAGTCTTTTTACGGTGGCTACACTTCCTTCAAACTCGCCGGTAAGCTACAGTTCAATCTTTTCGTTTTTCATTTCAGAAAATAGTTTAACCAGAATATGTTAAGGGTTTAACTAAAAAGCTGCTCCTTCTTTTATTTCCAGGTTTAGTCTTCTCTTTGTGGAGTGGGAAAAGCAAGATCTCAACCGTGGAACCTCCCGGTAAGCCTGGTTCCGAACGTGGCGTTCCCTCCTTGCTGGTTTTTAGCGCTATTAATGGTTGGCTTTGAGTGACGCGACTCTGTGGTTACTTCAGCTCTATTCAGTCTTTTAAACTGTATGTTAAATTAATTTTTAACAGGTTAAGCCCTGCACTGTGCATGGGTGTTATGGCTTAGGCTGGTAATGTAATTATTAGCTTTCCTTTTGTGTTAAAAGTAATGTATAAGCAGCACTGGGCTATAAGCTTGCCTGCGGATGAGGTTATGACCTCTCTTCTTGTTTTCTTTTATTAAACTCTTGAATGTTTTTACCCAAAGTTTTGTAATGTAATTTATTATAAAGCGTTCCTGTATCTTTGAGTTTGTTCAATGCATACATTTTTAATCTATGCTCTGTATAGGAAATAATAATAAAAAATATATGGGTTTATAATATCTTATACTGTGGATTTCAAATGCGACCATAGGTGGAAATAATGTCTTAACTCTTAGTATTTATTTTACTTGTATAACTGGATCTATAGGGTTCAACCCTAATTTTACAATTGAGATTAAGTTCAGTTTCTTAATCTGCCATTATGAATTAAAAAAATAAACTCTGTCGGTTTCTGTGAGTAAAATAAATGGATTATAACCTAATGATTAAGCTCGCTGTTCGAGCAATATTTTGGTTCTATTATTACCTTTGCTTTTTAAAATAACAGCTTGGCTTTTAAAAAGAATAACGGAGTTATTATACTATTGATAGACTCTTTATAAAGTTATTGTAGGGTTATGTTCTTTGATTTACTATTTATATATTACTTCTTAAATAATATACAAGGTTTATACCCTTAAACCAATATTATAGCTGTTGATACAATTTTTTTGCATTATTCTTGGTCATATTATAATACTGTATTTTATCTCGTTATATATAGAATTCGGTAGTTAAAGTATTCTCCAGCTTATTGTTAAATAGATTTGTTGTTAAGGTTTCTTTACTGTTTTATACCCTGACTTCTACTTATTAGAAACTTGTATAAGCAAGGTGCATACCTTTCAAATTATATAAGCCTCGTGTACTCTTATTATATTTTACAATTGTTTTCAAGTATTAATTAATCATTTTATAATACACAGAGTATAAATAGTTTATTCATAAACCTTATTTATTTATACATTGAGTATAATTAGTCTAGGTTTGTAATTGTAATAATAAGATATTACGTTAAGTGTTACTTTTATAATGTATGTAATATAGATACATTATTAGTGATACAACAATGATGTTACTTCTTACCAATGTTTTTATGATTATTATTAATGTTGTTATCCAGTGTTTGGTTTGGTTTATTTATTTAGTTATAACGCCTGTGTATAATTACATAATACTCATATAATACTTAATCTTTATCTCATGTTCATATATATAAAATCCTGTGTATATAGTAACATTCCTTTACCATATAAGAAAATAGAATAACAGTTTTATAATATGTTTAAGCTTAGCTGAAAATAAAAGAAGATTCAGTAATTGCATGACTGCATTCTTAACCTAAATACAGACTAACACCACTAGGTTTTAACTGTAAAATCAATCCAATAAGTAATTTACATCCTACTGTCAGTATTGTCTTTTTCAACATTAAAAGGTTATATTCTTTCAAACTAGAAGATAACAGTTATAAGCTTTAAACAGCAGAAATACTTAGTCTATCATTTCTTTATTATAGCTAGCATTTACTGGAAACAAGGATACAGTACCAGGAAGTAGTTTTTTTTTTTAACTATAAGAAAATAACTTATGAATTTATGAAAACACTTGTGCTTACTGGAAGTAACTAAATAGGAAACTCTGTTCAGAAGGATACTACTTCACAATACCGAGATACTGTGCTGGAGTACGGTCTGGTGATTCCAAATGTGGAAAAACACAGTAATTCTTTAACTCAACAACAGATTTACTACTAATATTCTGAGATACTCACATTACTAAACTAACTAACTCTTCAGACATATAATATAAACATAACATGCATCTATTCATACTCATTAAGCATAAATAAATAAGTGACAGAACCTGTTTAAACTGTGGACAACAACAGCAATGGGAGGTCGTTCCTCCCTACCAACTCCTGGAGAGCGCTCAGACAGCGACTCCTCAGGACCCCCGAGCTTGCTCTTGTCCCCCTGGCTGGAACTAGGTGCAGCAAAGTCAGATACCAGTCTTCAAACTCAGTATTAACTCAGAACTATCAGTCAGTTCTCTTTAGCCCAATAGCTGTAAATAAAAATCAAGTTACTGCAGCAATCCTCTTAGAACAACTCCCTTACTGTATTTCCCTCTTCCTCAATGAATTTCCTGAATAACATTCACCTGAATGAATTCTCTCTAGAAAATAAATGAGCAGCCTCAGCTCTGTTCATTGAGTACTTTTTAAAAGATTGCCTAGGTCTTTTTTGGGTTAACTGTTATTTAATGAGCCACCTGCTCTGATTCCACCTTCTTGGGGAATCATGACCCCAAATATAGGGAAGTTGCCACCTGCAACTTAGGAAGTGTTTGAGGATGCTGTTGTCTCCATAATTTATTTATTAATAATAAAAATATTCTGAATTACATTCCAATTCTGTTGACTCTGCTGAGTCATCAATTCCTACTTAGCATTAAATTTAATATAATGTCTCAGGAATATAAATAAACAATTTACATAATTTTTACAAAATTGGGGTATGTGACAAGGCATCATCGATTACACTCTGTATTTTGATTTCGGTGAACATTGCATATATGAAAAACATAGTCAAGTAATATTTGCATCTAATGGTACAAGAGTAAAGGGAATTATAGAGTTAGTACAAAATGATGTATTTGGACATGTTCGTGTTCCATTGTTTGGTAGATCTATGTATTATGCTTCATTTATAGATTATTCCTATAGATGTTTCATTACCCTATAGTCCTAAGAGTTATGCATCAAGGTGTTCAAATTTAAAATGGGAGAAGAAGGGGGAGAACCAATAGTCACGTTGTTTTCCCTATTTCTTTCCAACTATAGCTATTATTCAGTTTTGATTGTAGCATATGAATTCTCTTAAGATTCTTTAGTTGTCTACAACTTTTCCTTCTTTTCATTTTGTTTCTTCCAACACTCTCAGTTTCAGCTGCTTCAGAGTCTCATGGATAAGAAATTTCTGATTTGGATCAATTAGCTTTCTCTGAACCTCTTCAAAACTGTGCACTCCCTAGAAAATAAAACCATCTGGTTCATTCTCATGTGTGTAGGGGTTCTTTAGGTAATCCTAAGAAAATAATCTTGGAATAAATCCTTTAGGGTTGTGCATTATCTTTTTGGTTAGCCCTAATTTTAAATGCAATATCACTTTACTAATGAGGCTTCCATGTGTTGCATGTTGAATTTTTAATGTCCAATATATAATGGGAATTTTGGCCATGCTTCCCTATTCTTGGAATGAGTTTGACTGTGAACTCAATATATGACTGTTTGAAAAGAAACTTCTACAAGTTCTATATGGCCTGACACAACCCTAGGTAGTTGGTGAACTATCTTTATTTCGTAAGATAAGTGATGTTCTCTATGGTATACCAACCTCCCATAGTACAAATTAGAGATATGAAATCTTCTAAAAGTCAGGGAGAGTTCTTCTTAAAAATGGAAAAGTGAATAGTGTTGATGAATTTGTCACAAATGTCATATATGTGTTTCATGTAGTTTTCTTCCAATACAATTGAACAACAAATATGTACAGGATGTTTATGTCTTGTCCAATGCCAGTCCATGGAGGTAAAATCAAATGAGGCACACACTATATCCATTAGATATGTTGATAAATAAAAATTGTGTTTCTTAGTGGTTGAGGTTTTATGTACTTGAATAATGTCATATTTAAAAGTGACGAAACAAATTTGTTCCTAGTTGAAAATCACACATCTAGTTGCCACATGATGAGCCAACCGTATCCATTCTAGTTTGAAATATTGATTATTTTAATCTCCATAGAATCTGCAAAGCATTGCTCAAATTAGTTTGTAGGGTTCTCTAACTAAGGAAATTGGGTATTTCCTATTCGGTCTAAGAATAAATGTGCTAGGATCAATTGTCCATGTCTTAAGTAGAAGTTTTGTATCAATCTTGTCCTCAAATGCTTTTCTAATTTATTGAGTAAGTAGTTGTTGCAAGGCCGTGAGTTCATATATCTTAGTGAAGGTACTAGGTTTGATATTTACGAATGGAATTTTATTGGCATCTCTGAAAGTGCTAGTTGGCACATTTTCCAAATCTATGACCTATTCAACCAAGTCTGTATAAGGTAAGACTACGGGTTGAGCAACAATTGCATTAAATTGGGAATTACTGATATTCAAGTAAATAGGCGCATCATCTTGGAACTCAGAGAGGTCATCGTTGTCAGTAATTGCATAGATCCTATCCCAATTGATACATATGGTATATGATACTCAAGCTTATGTGTTGGAGAAGAAACCAAAGTTAAGGTATCTTGATTTTGAATCCTCCATTGAAGTTTTGGACCTGGTTCTTTTTTCCATGGCTTCCTTCGTAATTTTGCAAAGAAATAGAACAATATAAGCTCACAAAATTTAGTTACAAGTTCAAAAGAGTTAATGAAAAACAATATAATACCTGTGAGAAACGAAATTGTAACTCTAGAAAGCTATGCACTGATTTACTTGTAGAATGAAAGCTTTGTGAAAAAACATGGTGATAGATTTAAGATTAGCTTAGACTAATTCTAATTTAGGGATTTCCGAGTTGTTTAAAGTGCTTAACTTTGGATGATTTAAACCATATATCCCATTTAATGCATGTTTGTGTGTATTGTACACCAATTTTGAATTTTTTGAATTGTTTTGAAAGTGGATCCCAGAAATCGGAAGTTGAAAGTCGGAGTTCAAGATGATAATTATTCAAATTTTAAATATTTCTCCAACTACCGAGTGCCAAAAATATTATGTATGAGTGGTGAGATCAAGAGTCGAGATAATTTATAACTTATGAATGTAAAATACTCAGTTATTCTCCTATTGAGTTTAATTGCAAATGTCGGAGTTTGAAAGTCGGGGACATAATATAGTAATAGTTTAAAGAGGTCTCGACTCCCTACTTACAAAAAGTTGGAAAAGTGACAATTGGGAATTATAAAGTATTTATATAATTACATGATGTTTCTTTCGAATTTTGACTTTCAAGAAGTCGGAGTCAGAGAGTCGATGCTTATAAAAGTTCATTTTAATAACCATCATCAATTCTATATTTTTTTTGTTAAAATGTAGTCGGAGTAGACAATTGGGGTAGATTAAAAATATAAGATCATTCTGGCTTCTAACTTCCAATCTTGATTGTATCAAGATTTTTCACCTATGCTTTGTTTTTAATTAGATAATTTTTTTTAATATTTTGGAATTCCTTAACCAAGTAAGGAAAACAAAAACAATTGAAGAAATCAAAAGCATAATTAAATTAAAAAACATCTAGCTAAACCAGGTCTCATCTTATGAAATGGGATCATTGTGACTACAACACTATTATGATCAAGTTAGTTAAATTTTAATAATAAAAAAGTACACTAAAAAGTTTATTTAAATTTTAGTTATGCTTCAAAGTAACGCACACATTTCCATCATAAATTACCTACTAGGAATATATGTCTATGCACGAGGCTTAAATCTATTCTAGTGCATAAGACACCATGGATCTCAATTCCTACGCCCTCGAAACATGAAACATAATTATCAAAGCATTTGTTTAACATAAAAAATAAATATAAACATTTCAATTTCAAACTATATATACCTATTTCTATTTGTATTGGTTTTTATATCTATGGTCGTGGGATCTATAATAATTGTGCACTAGGATGGATAACTATATGGTTCCACTCATGTTCCCACATGAGAACACCATCAACACCTACTTGTAGATTGACCTTTGTGATTACATTAAATTTAAACAATTGGATTAATAAATACAAAACAAACATTGTTTTAAAAATTTGAGGTATAGCTTGGATTCTATTTAAACCAGCTTAGATCCAAATCCTAGGCTCTATCAAGGGCCGAGAGGGATCAAATTATGTCTTCATAGGTATCCATTGATTTGATTCAAACCAAAAGACACGTATTAATATTTTATTATTAATATTTAATATTATTTATGGCCCACATATAATATTTTATTATTAATATTTAATATTATTTATGGCCCACATATAATATTTTTTATTATTTTTTATTTTGTTATGAACTAACATTACAACATTTCCCCATACATGGTTTTCAAACCATATGCAAGGCCCTCCTACAACCATGGGTTGTTTAGGAGGCCTTGCACATGGTCTTAAAACCATTTGTAAGGCCCTCCTAAATCATGTACAATAAAATGATTGCACATGGTTTTAAAACCATGTGCAATGCCTCCTAAACAATCCATCCTTTTATTGTACATGGTTTAGGAGGAGGGCCTTGCACATGGTCTTAAAACCATAAACCATGTACATGGTTTTAAAACCATGTGCACATGGTTTATGGTTTTAAAATCATGTGCAAGGCCAACTTTTTATTATTATTTTGTTAAGTAAAACCATTAGAACATCTCCCCCATATTGTGTCTTTTTTCTCACCCATATTTTTTTTTACGAATAATTAAATTTTTACTTTTTTATTGTTTTGTTAGGTAGAAAGATCACAACATCTCCCCCATATTAGGTTTTTTTCCTGACCGACATTTATTTTGGCCTATAATTAAATTTTTTTTTATTAATAAAAATAACCTTACGTAACGTTACAAGATCTCCTCCATACTAGGCTGTAGAGCACTGCTCGGCCCAATAAATATTCTTTTCCACTTCCTGAAGTCAACTAGTTTTCTCAGAATTAGAGGTTCCGTGAGATGCAATATATATTGTATGCATTTCTTGGAAACGGGAAATGCAAATTATTACTGCATTCACAATGGCCTCTGCATAATCTTCATATTCAGAGTCTAAGGTGATGCAATTTTTAATCCAGGCAGCTTTCAAGATTCCTATTCCGTTGTACAGGTCTTCAATGGATATATCACTGAAACTAAGCCCAGCGAACACATAGATACGGAGATGAACTACAAGTGAATAAAACTTCTTGTCTTGAAGAAAGTAGTCCATGCTTTGGTAGTAAATTCTTAAGACGCTACTCCTGATTTTTGAATATTCGTCCACTCCAAGAGAAAACAAAATGCGCATAAACCCCCATACAGAGATTGGAGGTGCCGCCAGCAAATGGCGATCTTCCAAAACGATGACGTCAACGATCTTTATTAGTTCGTTCCACAGGTGCATGGCATCATCATAGATAGTGGAGTACTCGCACAACAAATAATATAGGGAGTCAGTAATGACCTTCTGGAACAGGTAATCGTAGCCTCTGATTGACAAAAATAATTGCTTGTTTTCTTCGCGGTACTGGCAATAAAGACGCAGTAGATTAAATCCCTGCCACAGGGCGTTCCAACACCGCTGCAAGTCTCAGTGCATACTCTCATTTTTCAAATGAGCGATTTTCTTTGTACGTTCAAAATTGAAAGCCATATTGTTCAAGAGATCTTTCATCTGGGTCTCGCTCAAGACTTTAGTATAGTCAGGAATCACAGTAAATCCGAGGCGTTGACATAGACTTCGGTTATTTTCGATGTATTGTCGCATCTGTTGGCTCAGCTCGATCTTCGGTATGGAATTCTTGATATCGAAGGGCTGACGACTGTATGGGTTGACAGCGCTGTGCTTGGTGTCGCATATCTTCTCCAGTGTCCTGCGGTTATAGAGCACCTGAGCAGGGTCCTCGCTGAAGGATAGTCTAACTGGGTCGTACGCGAATTCATTCACCAGAGTATCGAGAAACTCCTCAGGAATACTGCTCTCTTCACTCATTTTCGTATTCAAGTCGCACCCTTTCATAGTTTTCAAAATCTGTCTACAATGGAAGCAGCACTCCACGGTATTCAAAATCTCTCTCCTTTCCACCTGATCCAAACTATCTATAACACACACATATATATATATATCATGTCTACTATCAACACTCACAAGATTGCCTGGTTCATTATCCATATTTTATTGCGAAAAAGGGGCATTCTATAGCCCAATCCATTAGCAGTATTTTATTGCGGGAAAAAGGGACATTCTTCAGCCCAATAAGAGAAGATAGTAACGTTACATCACATTACAAGATCTATCCCATAATATTCACTTTCACTATTATTTTTTGCCGACATGTTAGTAACGTTACATTATGTTACAAGATCTCTCCCATAATATTCACTTTCACTATTATTTTTTGCCGACATGTTAGTAACGTTACATCACGTGACAAGATCTCCCCCATAATATTCACTTTCACTATTATTTTTTGCCGACATGTTAGTAACGTTACATCACGTTACATCACGTGACAAGATCTCCCCCATACTGGGCTGTAGAGCGCCTCTCGGCGCAAAAACAATGCCTGAATGAATTTAAAAAAGCCTTACCCTTCATCACATGAAACTTGGGTTTAAAAAAGCATTACCCTTCATCACATGAAACTTGGGTGGACTGTCTATCTCCATACAGGTCACTATTGAGAAACACCCTTTCCTTTACCTTGTACATTTTGGGTATGGGACATGCAAGAAAAGTTATGATGAACTAATCAATTTTAAATTTGAAAACACATATACAATTTATAAATAAACTTTTGGAATTTAACCATTTACCAATTGCATATATATATATTTTATTATAGGTCAAAAATTATCCCTAGAATGAAATCAATATAATTAGGTAATTTCTTATCTACATGATATAAAAAAATTAACGAATTAATTCTACATGTATTCCCATCTAAATCAATAATCAATATAAACAAATTAAGCATACATAATTGTAAAAAAAGAATATTTCCTTTTGAATGTTGATTTCCTTTCTTCATAAAATAAAAATATCCATCTTAGAGTCTCACAATATACTGCAATAAATTCTTAGGGGGTAGTACTTGAAGTACATCAATGTCCACCCATTTCATGTCAAGGCATGTTGAAATATGTGATTTCCTATATATATCCCAATATATTGCAATTGAAACACCACCAAACATAATTTCCATGGTATCAACCATTGCATCCCTTACCTCAATTATAAGGTGGAATGGATCTATTAACTCCTTCACTTAAACAATACTCCTAGTAGTCATTGATACTAAGCTCACAAGAGGTGGTGTTGCACTAATAGATCAATGTGCCGTAGGATGGTCATAACTACATATACTATCGAGGACATAAACTATAAATCCAATGTTAATATAACATGGGCTCATGTGTAACACAAAATCAACATTTAAATGTCCCACAAAATACAATGACACCTCATCATGGTGCAGTAACATGACCCCACACCTATAAATCTATCATACACATAAGTCTCTACAACCTCAACCTTTAACTTTCATATCATGTCCATTTCTGGCTGATTTCATCACATATAACATGTAAGTGCCAAACACTAGATGTCTTCTCATCATAACAATGCTATGTTTTATCTCTAGATCAACCCTTAGATATAACATAAGACACTCATGAGCATAATCTTCATTAATAAACTAATGATGTTATCAAATACATGGTTAAAATGTCCCTACATTAGCATTGGGACCATCCATAAACCTCTATAAGGTAATGCATGCAATCTCATTTTTCCACAATGATGAACATGTAGGATGGCCTTGTTAACTATGGACATTTGCAAGTTAGACAAAAAAAAAAATACAATAGAATCTATATTTGTAACTAAATCCAAACACTTAAAGGCATCCATAATTGAACAAGAATTTCTAGAAAATACCTTTATACCAAACCTACTCACCGCCATAATGCATGGGCATTGCATCATTAACTACCAATAGATGGTAGGGTCCATAATGCATGGGCATTGCATCATTAACTACCAATAGATGGTAGGGTCCTTATAAAGGTAAAAAATAACCTACTCACCACCATAATGCATGGGCATTGTATCATTGACTACTCATAGATGGTAGGGTCCTTATAAAGGTAAAAATTGTTTATTATTCATAATAGTAATAATTCATGTATACTTGTAAATAAAATCAAAATTAAAATTATTTGCACATAGAGGTCCCCTAACTAGTCAAAGGCGTGATCAAGATCTAACAAGGAGCATGAGATTAAGCATATATAGCACTCTAGAAATCACATAGGCATGATCAAAATCTAACAAGGAGCATGAGATTAAGCATATATAGCACTCTAGAAATCACACAGTGATAACATCTTTGTGGAGTACATTGAGAAGAATCTACATCATAAAACTAAGAATGATTCATAACATCTTTGTGGAGTACATTGAGAAAAATCTACATCATAGAACTAATAATGATTTATATGCATTGACATTATACCCATCATTCAACTAATTTAAACTGAAAAAGATTTTGGTTTTTTTTGGGTGTATGTTATTGGTTTTATTTTCCACTTTGTACCAACAAGAATAAATGACAAAAACCAACAGTATAAACTAAAAAACATTTAAAAAAGCATCATAGTCTATGTTATATTTGAAATGTGTCTCTGAACCATATTTCTCCACATTTAATCAGTCAAAGACGTTGTCCAGTACTATTATTTTCCATGCTCTGATGGGTCCTAATCTGCATTAATTGCCTCTGAGAGGCCAATAACATTGCCTTTGAAAAGTGACACAGGTATGAAGGAACAGTAAATAACATATGGCCTTACTCATTCATGAATTTCACTGTGTTGTTTTTATTTGGTAGGCTAATCAGAGAAAAGAAACATAAAATATCATATAATGGTACATTTTGGTCCAGAAGAAAGCATTCTTGGATCGGAGTAGGCTAACTCGGGAGAAATCTTCCCTCCCGAGTGTACTAACTCCGGCAGGTCCTGGCGCCGGTTGGCATCCCGTGCATAATAGTCCATCCCAATCCCGTGCATCATGGTTTCCACCATGCTCCCGCATCTTCCATCCAGCATGCATCCGCTCACTCCATGCTCCTACATGCTACATCCTCCATCCAGCACGCATCCACATGGAGTAGGATCCACGTCGCTGCAGAGTGTACCTGGTTTCTGAACTGCGATCCCTGCGATCTCTCCACCGTCGTCCAACATCTCCCCAGCCTCGATAATCATTGTTTCATTTATTTCAGTGGTTGGGGTTGTGATTGCGAGCGTTAATGCAGAGGGAGTTCAGCGGGAAGGAACATTTGAATGCAGGGAACAATCAGAAGCATGGTTGGATTCAGAGATTGAATGAACATTCTAAATATATCTGTCACTGGTGTGAAGTAAGCAACACACTGTGGATTCCCCAAAATTGTGGATGGATACGCATATACTTTGTTTTGGAAAGTTGTGATCATGAGGAGAAAAATTGGAAATTACGAGAGAGCAAACTTAAATCAGAATTGGATTGGATTTACGAGAGAGAGGAGCAAAAATGGAAATTACAAGAGAGAAAACTTAAATATCCAACTTGCATTGCATTTTGCAGCACTGAGCCATCGTATCCCTGCCTGCAGAGGATCCCTTCCTGCAGCACCAAGCTGGCGTATCCCTGCCTGTAGTTCGTGAATACAACCTCCAGCTGAGTACTGAGCCTGAGTCTCAACATAGAGTTAAAGACTTATCGTTACTGCAAAATTTATCATCCAGTAATAATTCCTACAGCACCGAGCCAGCATATCTACACGCATTCAAGGCAGTTCTGCCTGCAATTTGTGAATACAACCTCTAGCTGAGTACCAAGCCAGTTGAAGCGTTGAGCAGCTGAAGGGTACCGAGCCAGCTGAAGCATTGAGCAGTTGAAGGGTTGAGCTGGAGCGGCTGAAGCTTTAAGCTGGATATTAAGGCGACCAGGTTCTACAGAGTTAGGAATCCCGGTGCTTCAGGTAGTCCTATGCTTCAGGCACTTATTAGAGCTTTGGCTGTTTACTTTACTTGCATTATTTTTAGGTATGACGCTTGTTCGTGCTTTCGGATAATAGGTAATTTATAGGTATGACAACTTCGCTTTCCTTCATCAAACTCTACTAATTCATGGAACCTGCATACACACATCACAGCATATCAAATACAAATTCTATATTCTTAGACTTCAATAAAGGGACTTCTGGTTATCTAATGTGTGCACTTGGCAGAGATTTGCTCTAATTGTAGGGACATATTGCAATAAGTGGTATAATGGTTCGAAAGACAAAACATTCACATATCAAGAACCTCCTGGTTCAAAGTTTATCAAACAAACATATATTTTCAATTCAAGACCTTGTTTGGAGTGATATACACCGTGAAGATGGAACCATTGATCGCACTGCTCTCATACCATACAATAGGTTGGAAGACTTTATTATGGGAGAACAAAACAACCCAGATGCACCATGTACATTTATACAAAGATCCAATAGGAAACGCTTTGGTGATGGTGACCTTTCTATGATGGGTCCAACATCCTTGAACTATGCATTGTTAGTATTTATCATGACCTCTTAATCCAATTTATATGTTTTTTCAATATGTATTGTTAAGTTTTAAAAATTATTATTGGTATTACCATTACATATAATGATTTTTCTTTCAATGTTGGTTGTTTTTTAGGTTCCAATGTTGTTATGGCCCAAATGATATTAGAGGACAGCCACAACCACCGTTAAGAAAGAGAAATTTTGTCCAAAAAAGGGGATGCCAATGTAAATTTATAGCGAAGGAAGTTAATGATATGCCAGGGGTTGAAATTATCACCTATAATGAGTACCTACATGAGGATTTCAATGGTTGGCCATGCCATGGAAAACATGATAGATATGGTGATCCAAAGTCCTTGAGCACCCCTCATCTTTCAAAGGATATTCAATCAATGATAAAGACACTATGTGGACTTGGTGTTCCAGTTGATACAATATTTGAACGACATATCCTCAATGGGCTCTTTGGTTCTGCGATGGGTGCTAGAGACCTTAATTTATGTAGAAAATATGTCTCCAATATATTCAACCGTCATTTGAAAGATAAGTATCAATTAGATCCCAAGGATTCTTTGAGTGTTAACAAGTGGTATCAAGAAGAGAAAAAATCATTTTTTTTCTACCAGCGACGAGAAGGGGAGGATGTACCATTCATACTTGGCATCCAAACAAAATGGATGCTTGATATGATGGTCAAGTGTTCTCACAACAGCATGTTGGCTTTGGATTCTAAGTTTAGCACCAACAAATATGGGGTGATTTTCATTAGTTTTTTTTAATGTTTCTATTAAGTTCGAAGTTTCATTCAATATAATTAGTACTCTAAAATTGAGAAGTTGATTATTGTATTGGTTTGTGTAGTACCAATTATACACAGTTCTTTCCTTTGATTCCCAATATAGTGGCATTCCTGTTGCATGGGCAGTGTGTTCACGCAATAGAACATCAGATATATCCCAGTGGCTTAGACCACTCCTAGATGCATGTAGGAAAAGATGCCCAAATTGGAAACTCAATGCTGTCATGACAGATGATGCATTAGCAGAAATTAAAGCATTGAGGTGAGACTTGTTTTGCACATTATGAATGTATGAATTATCATTAGCACATGTACACTTAAATTTTTGTTGTTATTACATTTAATGATGAATATATTTGGTTGCTAAATGTTAAGCATGTTCAATTAACACAAGAACAATATCCTTTTTGTTGTAGGAAAATTTTTGGTTGTCGTGTCCTCCTATGCAATTGGCATGTTCGACGTGCTTGGTCAAAAAATGCATTTCAATTGGCCCCTAAAAGAGCTAGGGAATTATCTCATAGTCTTGGTGAGATAATGCACCATTGTCGTGATCATGATGCCGTTAGTGAGGCATTGCGAACATTCTTTGAAAAATTTGCTCGCGAAGTTAAGTTCTTGGATTACTTTAGAAAACATTGGTTGGAAGGGGATAAGATATGTAAGTTACTTTTTATGTTGTCTTAAATTACTTTCCTCAACATATATAGATCATTTTTATTTAGTTATAATTACATTTCATATTGACTTAACATATTAATGGTTGGTTAACTTTTTCTTATTAGATATGTGGGCACAATGTTATCGGGACTTTCCTCATGCTAATCAAGAGTCCAATAGTTCAATTGAATCATACCATTGCTTCTTGAAGACCAAGTTCTTACGTGACCGAAGGCGTAAATGTTCTAGGAGAATGGATTTGGTTGATTTTCTCCCTATTGAAGAGGGTGGAACCTTTTTTTGTGCATCGAAACTACTTGAAGGAGTCTGGATTTCTAACAAACTGGAAGAAGGAGAGGTACCTAGAAACTTCATTGGATAAATCTAGGAGAATTCCTAACAATTATGTTAGTCCTCATGACATTGTTGAAGGTGCATACATGGTGATTAGCCAAACAGATCGTGCAAAAAATTACATTGTATCAACATCTGCTGCAAATGGTCTAATATGTGATTTCCCATGGGCATTGCGAGGAAACACATGCAAACATGCTTTGAAATTCAGTGCTCTATATGGAATTTGTAATGAATTACCCCGAGAAGATGCAATAGAGGAAGAAACAGTGGATGAGCTTCTAGAAGAACAAGCCACTTGTATGCTTCATACAAATGATGCCACCAATGATGCCAATGTGGACAATGAGAATGCTCATGAAAATAGGAATGGGGACAATGTTGGAGGAGATGATGGAAATGCCTTTCATCAAGGAAGTGATGATTGTGATTTGATTATACAAGGGATGATAGAGAAGCTACAAGGATTACATGTGATCCTTCTTTATTGTATGAAATTTATCCATTATACTTTTACTTTATTCTAATATGCTATGGTATTTACATATCAATTTTAATGTTTTATTTGATTAATTTGTTTTAAAATTTCATACATTTAAATTTGCAGGATGCAATTGATCATGCACCACGGGAACAACACAAATGTTTGGAAAGGAAGGAGTATCTGGAAAGATTTATTATTGGCTTCAATGATAAATTTATAGTGGATTTTGAATTCACCAATGACCCACAAGCATTGGATGGATCTCTAAAAAGAAAGAAAAGTTGGATTAGCCCTAGCTTTAAGCGTCGACGGAGGACTCGACGAGCTCTGGAAGAGGACTTGAATGTGAATGCTGAAGAATACATGCCATATGAATTTACCGAGTCTAGCAAACATGGGAGGAGAAAAGTTGCATCCATGACAAATCCACAACATGGAACAATAGTTGCATCCATGCCAAATCGGGGAAATCAATCACATTTTCCTTTTGATTTGAATAATTTTCCTAATGATAACAATTGATAGATATCTTTCTATGTTTAAAAATCTGCATTTTCTGAAAAAGATAGAATGGTAATTTCAATGTGGTTTAAAGTTGGTAGATTGATTCTTTTTTGTTGCGAATGTGCTCCATTTTTCCAGCCGCCTACATTGATATTATTGTTTAGGTTTTTTAGCAACTATACCCATTGTTTGTTAATACTTGTATTCAAGAACTTAAATCACACATTTCATATGCTCAAAAATAGCTATTTAATAAAACAAGAAATAGAACAACGGGAAAAAGATTTCCCATTTTTAGACTTCATAGGGAGAGCTTTTGTATCTCAGGTATTTATGTCTGTATAAATTCGCACTCTGCACACATTCTACTTTGCTCTCATCATCTGTTGACCACCTCTATTTCTCCTCCTCTGACACTTGACCAACATTGGTGTTTGTCTTTTATTCTACGTAAATCTTTTGTAATTACTGTGCAAGCGTTTCATTGTAATTTTGGTTTTTTTAAAGCCTTCAGCTTATACTTATAATTAGCAAGCAGAAAATATCTTTTGATTAAGATGTAATAAAACAAAATATTTACATACGAAGTAACATTCTTTGTATCACAAAAGGTTCCGAATGTTATTAAAAATAAAAAATATCAACAGGTTTCAAGATCTTAAAAAAAAGTTCAAAAATATTTTTACAAGTGAATCTATTTCTTTACAAAGTGAAAATCTATTCCTTTACAAATTATTAGTGAATTATTTCATGTAGTGTATTTTTTCTTCCAAACTATTAGTGGATTATTTTAGGTAGTGTAGTTTTTCTTCCAAACTATTAGTGGCTTATTTCAGATAGTGTAGTTTCTCTTAAGTAACAATGACGAGTTGACACTATTTGTTGATAATATCAATGATAATTTTTCTTACTATCTATTTTCCATTTTGAAAAAAATAAATATTATTTAGTAAATTATTAGTAAACCATATGTTATCTTTACTCAAATTTGAAATATTTTTACATATTAATGTAACATTGTTTGTATCACAACAGTTCAAGAATTAAAAAAACAATCCAAAACTATCAAAAGGTTCAAGATCTTAAAAAAAATTCAAAAATATTTTTTACTAATGGAAGTTTACTTCTTTATAAACTATTAGTGGATTATTTGAGGTATGGTAGGTTTTCTTCCAAACTATTAGTGGATTATTTCAGATAGTGCATTTTTTTTTAAGTAACCATGATAAGTCAACACTATTTGTTGATAATATCAACCATAATTTTCTTTACTATCTATCTCCATTTTGACAAAAAAATATATTACTTACTAAATTATAAAAAAAAATACATCCAAATTACACCATGTTAAAATTAGAGTATATTCACAATTAATTGTCTAAATATTTGATGATTATTAATAATATATCTAATTTTTATATAATAGAATCAATTTCTCAAATATTTAGACATACGTGGTTTAAGGTTTTAAATTAGTCATACTCATTAAAAATATCAACCAAATTTTAACAAACTTCAATCATATTTATGTTAAAAAAAACAACTTTCACACATTTATTAGAATAGCCATTTAAAAAGATTTGCATGTTTGAGAATTTTGAAGATGTTAGAAATGGATTAAAAAATTTATTAAACTTTTTGAAAATTTAAAATTTTATGAATTTTCAAACATTTTTTAAAATATATATTTTATTTTTTTTAATTTTATATTTTATCAAAATTTTCATATTTTTATTTATTAAATTACTTTTCTCAATTCTAAAAATTATATTTAAATTATCATACATTTTGTAGAAAAATTTTGAAACCAATATTTAGAGTAAACACTTCATTCATCTTTAAGGAACCAAGTAAAACTTACTCAAACTTTACATGAAAACTTACACTCACAAATATAACAATGATAATAATATCACATTTACATGTCCTTTTAACACATAATACAAGGTAACACATCTTACCCAAAAAAAAATTCATTTTCTGTGTAGTATAAACCATTCTAATATAAAAAATAAAAAATGCTACTTCATTGGTGACGCTAATACATGTCTTATTAAAGTATTACCCTACTTTCATGTTTGTTGATACTTTAATGGATCGATAATAATTAAAAGGTTTGGGGTAACACAAAATTCTTTAGGAAACACTATGATCTCATATTTCATCACTATGAAATCTTTTTCTAAAAGTAGTTATGTCGTGTTTCCATTTAATCAAAACCAAGATTACAAAGGAGCCTTTATGGTATAAAAATATCTTAGGATATATGTTATAAAACAAATATAATAATTATAAAAACATATTATTATATTGAATTGTTTTATTCAAAATTATGAATAATATAATTTAGCACAGCCGCAAAAGAGCGGCTGGGTAACGCCGATAGTAATCAAAATCCATTTAATTAGCTACTATCATGATTGATCTGAATGGGCTACCATAATCATGAATTGGGGCTACCATAAATATTTATTTACAGCTAAGTTTACAGAAACCAATTGGTAAGTTTAACTAAGAATGGATAAATAAATAATGTTTTTTTTCCTTAATATGTTCGAGATTATTTCTTTTAGATTATTTAACACATCATACCTACATGCACATTTACATTAATGTAAATTTAAAATCTCCCGAAAGAATAGAAGGTGGGATACCCACCTCTCTGATAGAACTGGAACCAACCCAACGTTATTAAATAACAATGGGTGTCTGGCAAGGTAGGTATCTTAGGCGATACTTGGAGTTGGATGGCTCCGAAGGCCACGTGGAAGTACCTAGGTTAACCCATCTCGGAGAGAAACCAGAGCCCATGCACGTGGAAGGGGAATTCTAGAAGAAGATAATACTCCTGTGACTTGAAACATTATCACTTACAGATTGTATAAGGTTGCATACTATTGTTTTATGCATTGATCTTTTGGGGAAATACCAAAAATTACTTCCTCCATCAAAAACAATAGAGTCCGCAGTCATGGTATTTAGTTTTCACAAGGGTTGAGGGATGTTCAATTCATAGTGCATTGTGAATGTTTCTTTGAGAAATCATACGAACAGATTAGAGTATTATCAGAGGCGTGCAGATGGTGGCGTCAATTGCATTAACCATGGAAGTGCAGGGTGCTGGAATGAAATAGGATGGCTCGTCATTTGGGTTTCTATGAGCGCTTCCATGACTGATTTACGAGTTGGTAGTTATGAAATATATTTTTCACACTAACTAATTGTACACTGAGGTTGTACCTTAGCGTGCACTGCCTTGGCTTTCCCAGGTATGAAAGGAGCTCCATTGAATATTTCATTTTCATTTCCGTTCTCTGCCCATTTAGCACAACTTTTTATAAATGCTATGTCCAGTTCCTTTCCCATGCAATTGGAAATATTATTTGCTAATAAGGATTTTAAATAATTGATTGAATTGACTGAATTAGAATTAAGATCCATGTTTTTTTTAGGAAATTACCAAGGATTGCCAATAAGGATTTTAAATGATTGATTGAATTGACTGAATTAGAATTAAGATCCATGGTTTTCCATGTTTTAGGAAATTACCATAGATGTTAAAGGTAACCAGGCTTGGTGTGCACAATTTGGCATACCAAGAATAAATACCATAATTTGGCATACCAAGAATAAATACCATATAGAATATACTTCTAATTTAATCCTTGCGTGCAGCTATACCCTAGCACTTTTCGATGACATGACTTGTCTACATGTTTTCCTCTTGTTG
This sequence comes from Pseudotsuga menziesii, assembly GCA_001517045.1. Taxonomy (NCBI): domain Eukaryota; kingdom Viridiplantae; phylum Streptophyta; class Pinopsida; order Pinales; family Pinaceae; genus Pseudotsuga; species Pseudotsuga menziesii. Next base: position 206,204 of record LPNX010767700.1, read on the forward strand.
CGTGAAGTCGTTGCATGTACACTACACGTTACTTTTATATTTTACCATGTCTTCCCTATGTGTAAAGGACCAAACATTTGGGCAAGCTAATGCCTTTCCTTACACGTTTTCCTCAAATGTTTTTACTTATGCATGCACTCTTATGTGCATTCTGGCTTCGTTAAATGCGCATATACGGAAGAGAGCACGCATATACCGAAGCTCAAGAGAATGTGCATATACGAAAGAGAGCTTCTATATATGTGCGCACTCTTCCGTATATGCGCATACACAGAAGATCTCTTCCGTATATGCACATTCTACCTTCCACGGAATGCGCATATACGGAAGGAAGAAAGCGCATATATGGAAGCTCTCTTCCATATATGCGCATTTTGGCTCTTGTAAATGCACGTATACAGAAGAGAGATTCCATATATGCGCGCTCCCTTCCGTATATGCAAAGCTGACATGCGCATATATGGAAGCACTCTTTCGTATATGTGTGCTCTCTTCCATATATGTGCAGGTTGGATTCCGTATATGCACATTGGAAGAGAGCTTCCGTATATGCGCATTTACGGAAGCCAAAATATGCATATACGGAAGCCAAAATGTGCATATACAGAAGCTCTCTTTCGTATATGCGCATTCTGCCTTCTGTATATGTGCATACACGAAAGGTAGAATGCGCATATATGGAAGAAAGCTTCCGTATATGCGCTTTCTGCCTTCTGTATATGCGCATTCCGTGGAAGGTAGAATGTGCATATACAGAAGAGAGCTTCCGTATATGCGCATTTACGAGAGCCAACGTGCCTATTTACAGAAGCTCTCTTCTGTATATACGTGCTCTCTTCCGTATATGCGCATTCTAAGTTCTGTGTATGCGCATATACGGAAGGCAGAATGTGCATATATTGAAGAGAGCTTCCGTATATGCACATTGGAAGAGAGATTCCGTATATGCCCATTTACAGAAACCAAAATGCACATATACGGAAGCTCTCTTTCGTATATGCGCATTCTGCCTTTCGTATATGCGCATACACGAAAGGTATAATGCGCATATACGAAAGAGAGCTTCCGTATATGCGCATTCCTCCTTCCGTAAATGCACATATATGGAAGCCAACATGCGCATATACAGAAGAGTGTGCGCATATATGGAAGAAAGATTCCATATATGTGCATTTCACCTTCCGTAAATGTGCATATACAGTAGACAACATGCGCATATACGGATGCTCTCTTCCGTATATGCGCCTGTTGGCTTCCGTATATGCGCATGTACAAAATAGAAGGCAAAATGTGCATAAGAGCGTGTGCATATACGGAAGAGAGTACGGAGAGTCCGTACTCTCTTCCGTATATGCACATGTTGGCTTCGCATAGATGGAAGGGATCCCGCGTATATGGAAGCCAACCTGCACATATACGAAAGAGAGCACGCATATAAGGAAGAGCTTCCTTCCGTATATGCGCATGTTGGCTTCGTATATATGAAAGGAAGCATGCATATACGGAAGAGAGCTTCCGTATATGTGCATTCTGCCTTCCGTATATGCGCATACGCGGAAGGTATAATGCGCATATACGGAAGAGAGCGTGCATATATGGAAGAGAGCGCATATACGGAAGCTCTCTTCTGTATATGCACGCTCTTATGCACATTCTGGCTTCTGTAAATGCACATATACGGAAGCCAACATGTGCATATACAGAAGAGAGCTTCCATATATGTGCGCTCCCTTTCGTATATGCGAAGCCAACATGCACATATACGGAAGCACTCTTCCGTATATGTGCAGGTTGGCTTCCGTATATGCGCATATACGGAAGGCAGAATGTGCATATACAGAAGTGAGCTTCCATATATGCGCATTGGAAGGCAGAATGTGCATATATGGAAGAGAGCTTGCGTGTATGCGCATATACAGAAGGTAGAATGCGCATATACTGAAGAGAGCTTCCGTATATGCGCATTGGAAGATAGCTTCCGTATATGCGCATTTACAGAAACCAAAATGCACATATACGGAAGCTCTCTTCCGTATATGCACATTCTGCCTTTCGTATATGCGCATACACGGAAGGTATAATGCGCATATACGGAAGAGAGCTTCCGTATATGCGCATTCTGCCTTCCGTAAATGCGCATATACAGAACCCAACATGCGCATAAGAGTGCACGCATATATGGAAGAAAGCTTCCGTATATGCGCATTCTGCCTTCCGTAAATGTGCATATACAGTAGACAACATGTGCATATACGGATGCTCTCTTCCATATATGCGCCTGTTGGCTTCCATATATGCGCATGTACAAAATAGAAGGCAGAATGTGCATAAGAGCGTGTGCTTATATGGAAGAGAGTACGAAGAGTCCCTACTCTTTCTGTATATGCGCATGTTGGCTTCGCATATACGGAAGGGAGTGCGCGTATATGGAAGCCAACCTGCACATATACAGAAGAGAGCACGCATATACGGAAGAGCTTCCGTATATGCGCATGTTGGCTTCACATATACGAAAAGAAGCGTGCATATATGGAAGAGAGCTTCCGTATATGCGCATTCTGCCTTCCGTATATGCGCATATGCGAAAGGTAGAATGTGGATATACGGAAGAGAGCTTCCATATATGCGCATTCCGCCTTTCATAAATGCGCATATATGGAAGAGAGTGCGCATATATGGAAGAGAGCGTGCATATACGGAAGCTCTCTTCTGTATATGCACGCACTCTTATGCACATTCTGGCTTCCGTAAATGCGCATATACGGAAGCCAACATGTGCATATATGGAAGAGAGCATGCATATACAGAAGCTCAAAAGAGCATGCATAATACGGAAGAGAGCTTCCGTATATGTGCATACATGGCAGCTCTCTTCCATATATGCACATTCTACCTTCCACAGAATACGCATATACGGAAGGCAGATAGCGCATATACAGAAGCTCTCTTCCATATATGTGCATTTTGGCTCTCGTAAATGTGCATATACGGAAGAGAGCTTCCGTATATGTGCGCTCCCTTTCATATATGCGAATCCAACATGCGCATATACAGAAGCACTCTTCCGTATATGTGCAGGTTGGCTTCCGTAAATGCGCATATACGGAAGGCAGAATGCGTATATACAGAAGAGAGCTTCCGTATATGTGCATTTTGGCTTCCATATATGCGCATTTACGAGAGCCAAAATGTGCATATACGGAAGCTCTCTTTCGTATATGCGCATTCTGCCTTCCGCGTATGTGCATTTTGGCTTTCGTATATGCGCATATACGGAAGGCAGAATGCACATATATGGATAGTGGAGGACTTCAGTTCAGTAGGTGGAGTATTCCCCGAAAGAATAATTGTGGGATCAATAGATAGAGGGGAATCTGAAGGTATAGGAGAGTCAGAAGGTAAGGGATAATCAATCAGCAAGATAGAGTCAGATGATAGAGGTGGGTCAGGGGGGCTCCCCTCTACAGTAGTATGATATCCAAGTCTGATAATTCCATGAGGAAACCGAGTTCTTTAGCCGAAATAGTAGATTTGATAGAATCAAATGTTAAAATATTACCCAAAAGAGTAGAAATTCCGATGTGTACACAGTCATGTACAAGTTGAGCAGGAGTGACCTCCACCACCACCTGTGTCTTCGGATGAGACTAAAACAGACATCGGACCAGTACCAACGAATGTCCAAGCATCCTAGTACTCAGATAGCCAAACATTAAGTAGTCCTACGTCAATAAATCTAAACATCAATGACAACCAGAAGTACATCAGTGAAAGTCTAGTAAAAAACAAAGTCTGGTAGCCATGAAAGGTAGCCCAATCTTGTAAGCTAGAGCCAAAAACAAATACAAAAAGAACCCAAGACAGTAGCACAACAAAGTGGAGACCAGTGTCAAGTGTTAGAAGTGGGCGAAACAGATACACAGAAAATCAGAACGTCGTAAGAAAACAACCATTCTACCGAGAAAGAAACATAGCAATGACAATAGTCGCAAACAACCATTCCCCAGAAGTATAAATCGATGACATACAACCACAAACACTCCCTCAAGAACTATTTAATATCAGTGGTATCAAATCCTGTAACCCATGTCCATATTCGTTGCTCCGCTCCACTCCCCCACGAGAGAAAGCTCCCCCAACTCTCGTATATATTTTTCACTTATATTAAAAAATAAATATTTTTTTATTTGTACAAGGTTATATTTATAATCATAGTTTTTAGTTATTATTATTGTACGCATTAATGATTTCAATGAAGTTATGATATATTATATTACTAAATATTATTGAATATTCCTAAATATGATTTCTATTAAAATATCAGTGGTATCAAATCCTGTAACCCATGTCCATATTCGTTGCTCTGCTCCACTCCCCCACGAGAGAAAGCTCCCTCGACTCTCGTATATATTTTTCACTTATATTAAAAAATAAATATTTTTTTATTTGTACAAGGTTATATTTATAATCATAGTTTTTAGTTATTATTATTGTACGCATTAATTATTTCAATGAAGTTCTGATATATTATATTATTAAATATTATTGAATATTCCTAAATATGATTTATATTAAATATTGTTGAATATTCTTAAGTATTCTTATTATTAAATATTGTTGAATATTCCTAAGTATTCTTTGGCAAATACAAAGGCTTTTGAATATATTCTCAAAACTATATTGTTGAATATTCATAAGTATTCTTTGGCAAATACAAAGGCTTTCGAAGATATTCTCAAAACTTTGTGAGATGTTTCAAGGAAATTTTCACATATTTTTAAGAGATTTCTCAAAAAAAAATCCAATGGCATAATTTTCATGAGATTTTCATATAAAAGAATCCAAAACCATAATTTTCAAGAAAAGATTCTCAGAAAACAAATCCAAGAACATAATTTTCAAGAGACTTTAAGGAATTCTTAAAAGTTCTAATGATATCCTAGGCTTGATTTGGTAGGATATTTTATGTTGTTACATGTGCAATGGGCCTAGTGGTTAAATTGACTTATGAATTACCTAGTGATGAAATATATTTATAAATTAAATAAAATTAACTTATAAAGTAATTAAAAATGACTTACATAGTATATATAAATGAGGATGTAAGAAACTTAACCAAATTAAATAGTTTTTTCAAATTAAATTATTATTATAATGTTTACATATTCAATTATACATAATTTTGATATATACTTTGTCATGTTTTTGTTTCGAAATATTTATTTTTGGTTTCTTTTATTTATTTATCTCATATTTCATTAGTAGAAAAGAAGATATTTGTAGTTAGTAGTTTTGGAGTTCAACTATTGTACATTAGATACTAAAAAATATTGACTTTTTTTAATTTAAAAGTAAGGAATCCAACATTGAGTTTCTTCTAGGACTATAATCCTTGCATAGGGCTCATAAGTCCTTTTG
>LPNX010767700.1:219436-306083 GCA_001517045.1 Pseudotsuga menziesii
ATTAATATAAAAATATTTTTTTTCATTATTATTTATATAAAAAAGTTTAAAATTCAATATGATGTGTTTATTATGTAGTTTAGTAAATACAACATATTTTTTTCTTCTCCTCCTAACTAGGCAAAGTTGTTCACTCCACCAAAGATCCTCAACAAGCTGACATCAACACCGATAAGTCCTCTTTTGGCCGGATGTTGAATTGAGAATCCCTTTCTGGGTGGTGCATGAATTCTAGCTGGGCTCGCCCAGAAGCCCCAATGGTGATGGCTAATTAAAAGTAACCCAGACTAAACTCTTTAAAATTGCAGTTTACTTGTTATTAGTTATTAGATATTATCTCATATTCTTGGACTTGCTTGACTTGATCAACAAGATTAATCTGAGTGTAACGAGTGTACAACCTAGATTCATTTCATGGTTGTTGTATATTTCTATGCTTAAATGCATCTTGATTAAGATTTAAATAAACTTCAGTTAAGTGCATAAATTGATAACTATAACAATTTGGTAATTAATTTAAAACTTATGTTTAGCCTTTGATTAAGAGTAATCCATCTCCACAAAACTAAGTGGTTGGCTAATTCTATCAGCCTTCAGGAGCCACTTTACTTGTGGTTTTGCTAGTATTGAAATAAACCATATTTTATAAAGATCCTAGGATCTTTAGAGGAGCCATATAAGCACCCTAGTATTTCTTTCAATACAGAGAGTCTCAAGTGATCCAAAAAATCAATAAATGATGTGTTAATACTATAAGGGAGTATACACATATTGGCATGACATATTAGAACATATTATAACAGAAAAGATAGTCTTATAGGTCTGTCCTTTTTGTCAATTCATGAGAGATCAAAACATAATATTGAAGGTCCATCAATATAGATATCCTATAAAGGGAGTTGAATCTAATGCAATTTCTTGCTTGTTGATTCATTTCAACATGTTCTAGACTCCCTCCTCAATCAAGAGACATCTTTTTGAGAGGGAGTCACCCAAATTGTTTCTTTCCTTGTATATGTGATGAAGGAATACATATTGGAATGGTCCATCAACCTGACAATTTCCTCATCTATAGGGACCAAGAGGATATTTTTGGGACCAATAATGGAATGTTATTTGATAGACCAAGCCAAAAGAAAATCATGCATTTCATAGGGAACTTTAAATTCCAGATAATAGAGTACCACTAGCACTGAGGAGGAGGGTCGTGTTAATCTCTTAATGCTAAGTAGCAAGTACTTTGAGTGTATGTCGCACCTACTTTATTTCTTTCCTCGAGGATCTTATCCTCCCCATCAACCAAGCTCACATGAGAATATTTTAGAGATTTTATATACCTAGTCTAGGAAATTATGTAATCCTCCCTTATTGTACCCAATTGTTTAGCATTAAGCTACTCATGAGAGAAAAAAGTCATATTTAATAGGTCATTGATCCGTCCCAAAAAAATAGTCTCGGTCTCTCAAATATTCCAGCAACTAAATTGGGAGTCTATCAATCCCAACACCTCAATCCAATGATCCTATCCAATTATTACCTTCCTACCATTACCAATTTTCCACTGTAACCAGTCACCTATAAGATCAAAACCAAGTAGCATGGAATTACACATAATCGATATGTTGTTGTAGTTCCTTTCATTGGATCTAAACCATTCCTACATTGAAAAACGAGAGATATACTTGTTAATCACAAATGATACCCATAAGCCTTCACCTTTCAAAATTCTCCAAACCCCTTTGGCAATAAGAAATTTTAAGAAGCAATGTAAATTCTTGATACCTCGACCTACGATTTCCTTTGGACAAGAAATAAAAGACCAAGTAATCCAATTAAAAGAAGCACCTTCATGATTACCTTTCTAGATGAAACTAAACAGAGCATACTTATCTAATCTAATATTACACTTGGGACATATGCCATAGATACCCAATACACTGGAATGGCTTATAGAACATACGTAACCAAAATAATATTCCCTCCTCTACTTAAACAATTATTACACTAGAGAAGAAGTTTTTTTTTCAATTTTTTCCCAAGGCTAGGCCCAATCCCTTTTCAAATAAGCATTTTATTTTAAGACGAAACCCAAATAGAAAAGACCATCCTCTACATCAACGAGGGGATAATTTAGCTGAGAGAAGATCCAATCATATTCCTCATGATTGATATTCAAAAGAGATATGGAGGATTTACTAACATTTAAGACCATACATGTAGCAGTTGTAAATAGGTCCAGAAAACCTTGTATGAGTAAGATTTATCTCCTACTTCCATTGGAAAACATAAGAATATCATCAACAAAAAATAAGTGAGAAATATAAACATGTGTTTGAATGTGAATTCCTTTGAAAGATCCATTATATCCATCATGATGGATAAGTCTACCCAACCCTTCCTCCACAACAAGAAATAGAAGGGGATCCAAAAGACATCCCAGTCTAAGGACTCTTCCTGGTTTGAATAAAGGAGGAGTAGTAGAAGCATTTATCAAAACAACAAATGAGAATATTATGACAAATGGCATGATCATGTTAACAATTTGGATATGAAAACAAACTTGTAGAGAAACAAGACTATCTCGTAGGCCATTGACAAAGCATCCTTAACAATCACAACATGCAGGTGCTTCACCTTGGTGAATGCCAAACTTCTTGAGAAATACCAACTACCTCATGGATTTGTCTTCCACCCAAGAAGGAAAATTGTTCTTGAGAAATAGAAGGGCATAAGATGTCTTTGATTATGGTAGAAATGATCTTATAAATATTGTTACACAATGATTTGGGTCTATAGTTTTCCAATCTGTCAATATTATCATACTTGGGTATCAAATATATGAAGGTGGAATTAAAAGTTGCAAGTACATTACCTATAATCCCGGAATCTTCCACAACTCTAAGCAAATATGATTCAAAAAGGTCCATAAAAGAAAAAAACAAATTACGAGCCACCCATCGAGCCCGGGATTTTATCTTTCTGCATGGATTTAACTACTTATTTTAGCTTCACTAAGGTCATTTCTTCCATCAAATCATGATTTTGTTGATCATTTGCATAGGATGGGAAGAGAGCTACAATTTTCATTATCAGGGAAATAGAAGTAGAGTCATCTTCCTTAAAGAGACCACTAAAGTGACATACCCGAGTATTAGGAAAATAATCAAATCCATATACTGTATTTCCCTCATTTTCCATCTACCAAATTGAATTAAAATTATTTCTATGATTAATGAAGTTATGAAAGAATTTTGAATGATCACCACCATTTTACACCCAAATAGCTCTACTCTTTAATCTCCACATTGCCTCTTTTTCTTCTAATATTGTATTTTTCTTCGATTCTAGCTCAACAATCTCCAACTTATTTTCCTGAATACTAAAACCAACTTTATTGGAGATATAATAATTTTGCACTATTTTCTCCACTACTATTAACTTTGCTTGTCTTTCAATTATTTTTTCAACATCCCACTTCATATAATAAACTTTGATTCAATTAAGGTTGAGCATAAATGATAAAGTAGTTGAATCTATTCTTGAGGCATTATATGGAACCCACATACTCTTTACCATACACAAAAAACTATCATCATCTGGCCATAGGGAGTTTGTGGGTACTAGAAGCAATATCCAATTTTGAAATATTGTAACTTTGAAGAATATTCTAAATGTATTTTATTGTTGTAATCTATCAAAGATGTTTTATTCCTTCATCTGGATGTTACTATTGTATTTGGTCCTAATAGAGTCATGAGGTAAAACCTCCATTGTAATTCGAGTCAATAGAACCCTCCAGAATATAATATTATATTGTTTTGTTTCTTCCTAGGTGAAGTCGGCCCAGTAAGTTGACTGGGGCCGACCTGTTAGGGAAAAATTCAAGTGGAAGATAAAGTATAAATATAAGAGGTGTGTTCCTCATTTGGACACACACACTCACTTGTGTATAGAAAACGAGAGAGAGAGAGAGAGAGAGAGAGAGAGAGAGAGAGAGAGAGAGAGAGAGAGAGAGAGAGAGAGAGAGAGATATACAGGGAGAAGGANGGGTTTTGTCTTTGTACTTTTAATACATCTATATAGAGGAAGTTTTGATGGGATTTATTCCCCTGGAGGGTTTCCCATGATAAATCTGTGTCTACCTTGTGATTGTGTTTCTTTCAGTGATCATGCATATGCTATTCTTGTGAAATTTAATTGAATACTAATAATATCTAGCTTATCATGTGGAATATTAACATGGTATCAGAGCTAGCCTGAATAGGGCAACTTTCACTAGGTGAAACTCTCTCTCCTCTCCCACTGATAAGAAATTAGGGTTTCTTCCAAAGTTGGAATTTTGGAGATCTGATTGCATACAAAATTGTGCCTCCCTAGAGCGCATCTATTGAGACCTAGATCAAATTTTTTGAGTGGGTATATCTCTAGGAAAGTCAAACCCTAGTTTGGATTTGGACCAAAAAACTACCAAAAACTAGAAAACCAGAAAACTATAGAAACTGCAGATCATAATATCATAAGTAAATTTTTAGAGGTGAAGATTTGAAATCTCCAAAAACAAGTGTGCCATTCAACTCACCTCGGTCAAGCACATCTCTTGGTAAGGTCAGTTTTTCATTTGAGAAATTTCATTTTTAGTGACCTCTTGGATAAGATGGCTCCAAGCACTGTAAGCTTGAGGACAAGATAGAATCCATAGGGAACTTCCAAGCATCTAAATGTAGGATTGGCCTCATTCTTAGAGAGAATGATCTTGAAAATACATCAAAGGAGCAGTTGCAGAACCTGAAGAGGATGAAGCTAAGGAGAAGCATAAGAAGGACCTGATTAGGGAAATGAGGATCATTGTTTATTCTATCAAAGATCACTCAATTCCTCAAGTGAAATCCAAAGAGACCCCGAAGGATATGTATGATTCCCTATCCAGAATGTACAAAGGAAGGAACATCAATAGAAATATGAATTTGAGAGCTCAATTGAAGAGTACCAAGATGAGCCACGGAGAATCCATCCAAGAGTACTTTATAAGGGTCTTCAAGTTCAAGGAGACACTACAAGCCATTGGATACTCTCTATATGAAGATGAGCTAGTTATGATTGCTCTAAATGGGCTCACTAGACCTTGGGAATCATTCATCAAGACTATGTGTGCCAGGAACGAAAGCATGAAGTTTAACATTGTATGGGAAGATTGCATCCAAGAGGAGGCTAGAGTAGCCAATAGAGAATATCTACTTAAAGAATATGATCAATCCCTAGCCACCCATACCAAGAGAAGAATAATTCAATCTAGCTTCAAGAAGGAAATCCACAAGGAGTCTGAACCTCCCAAGAAGTTCCAAAGGACAAGAGGAAAGAATCAAAGGAAAAACTACTCCAACTTTCAATGTTTCAATTGTAACAAGATAGGACACATTGCTAGAAATTGTCCATTGAAAAAGAAGAAGAACAAAAAAATACATCATGCACACCTAGATGAATATGAAGAAGAAGAAGAAGAGGAAGAATGAACTCAAATAAAACACACAAAAAGAAGATGCAGAAGAGTATGTATTGTTCTCTACACTCTCTGGGTCTATGACAACTGGAGAAGATACATGGCTTATTGATAGTGGTGCTTCAAAGTACATGACAGGACAAAAGAAAACTCGGTCAAAACTTCAATAGAAGAACTCTCCTCATAAGGTGTCATTAATATATGCCTATCAATATCCTATTAAAGGAATTGGTGAAGCAATCTACAAGCTTGATCATGGAAACCCCAAGAATATGAAGGAAGTCTTATATGTACTAGGTTTGAAGAAGAACTTACTTTCTATCTCAGCATTAGATAAGAAATAATATAGGGTTGCATTCATAGATGGAAAAGTACTTATGTGTCCCAAAGGAAAATCAAATGAAGATGCAGTTGTCATTAGTGAAGAAGAAGGATGATTATATAAATTCAATCGACATTCAGAAACAACCCTTGTTCATGAAACCACTAGCCCAAGTGAATTAAATACCCTTTTTCAGATCAACTACAAAGCACTGCCCCATGTGAGCAAATTAGTTACATGTTTACCATATTTGAAGATCGATATTGAAGGAACTTGCAAAGGATGTGAAAGAGGAAAGAATAACAAGAATCCATTTCTGAATAGTGATACAAAGACTAAAGGTACGTTCGAATTAATTCATTCAAATGTATTTGGTCAAATTCCCTCCACATCCTTGAATGGTTATGAATAATAATGTTACATTTATTGATGACTATTCAAGAAATACATGGAAATATTTCTTGAAAATAAAGGATGAAGTATTTGGAAAATTCAAGGAATTCAAAGCCTTGATAGAGAATCATCTAGTAAGAAGAATCAAGACACTAAGAACAAACAATGGTGGATAATATACTTCAAAAGAGTTTGAATCCTTTTGTAAAGAAGTTGGAATCAAGATGGAACTAACCACTCCCTATAATCCTCAACATAATTTTATTGCAGAAAGAAAGAATATGACCATTATGGAAGCAGTGAAGACAATGATACATGATCAAGATCTTCCAGTGCATCTATGCGTTGAAGCAGCAAGAACAAAATTTTATGTACATAATATATTATCCCATAGTGCCCTTGGATTCAAAACTCTAGAATAAATGTTCACAAGTAAGAATCCTAAAGTGATCCACCTCAATATATTTGGTTTCCCAGTATATGTTCACATACCAAAAGAAAAGAGAACCAAGTTGGACCCTTCCGAAAAGAAGGGAATATTTGTTGGATACTTTGAAGTCTCCAAATCCTTCAGAATATACATTCCAAGATTCCATCACATGGAAGTTAGTAGAGATGCAACATTTGATGAAGAAGCAACTATCAAGAGATCCAAAAAATGTTGGCATGAAGAAGTATAAGAAGAAGATGTACCTCCCAGAAATATAGAAGCTGCACCCTCACTTGAAGATGAAACATCAGAAAACCATGATATGTTAGAACCTCAAGAACTTCCTACTATGAATATATCATGAAAGAGAAATCATGCTTGGGTAAGAGAAATTATACAAGAAGCAAAGAGTTATGGAACTCTAGAAGGATCCACAAGAGTAAGAAAGAGATCAATGCCATTTTCCAGTTAAGTAGCTTTGATGTGCGATCTTGTAGATTAAGAACCTACCAGTTATGAAGAAGTTATACAAAATAAACAATGGGTAGAAGCAATGATGAAATAATACCAATCAATAATGAAGAATGATGTTTGGGATATAGTTCCAAAATGAGAAGGAAAAAATGTGATATCTTCCAAGGGGATCTACAAGATAAAGCATGCAATTGATGGAATTATTGAAAAATACAAGGCAAGGTTTGTGGCTAGAGGATTCTCTCAAAAAGAGGGAATTGATTATGAAGAGACATTTGCACCAGTATAAAGGTACACTTCCATTAGAACCATCATGACACTTGCATCCATAATGAAGTGGATTTTACACCAGATGGATATTAAGACAACCTTCTTGAATGGTGTTATTTAGGAAGAAGTGTACATTGAACAACCACAAGGATTTGAAGTTGAATATAGATAGATTCACATATGTAAGTTGAAAAAATATCTGTATGGATTGAGGTAAGCTTCTAGAGCTTGGTATGGAAGGATAGATAGATTTTTTATGATCTTGGGATTTACCAAGAGTAAAGTCGACCCTAACCTTTAATTTAAGGTTATGGATGATGAACTTGTCATATTATTGTTGTATGTGGATGATTTATTTCTAGCAAGAAATGATAAACATATTGTAGAGTCCAAGAATAAGCTAGATGAAGAATTTGAGATCAAAGACCTTGGATTGATGCACTATTTTCTAGGTCTGCAAGTATGGGAGAGCCCAAAAGGAATATTTCTCAATCAGGGAAACTATGTTGTGGAAAATATTAAAAATATTTGATATGTTGGAATGTGTAATTTAAAGCGATGGCCACACCCATGAATACCAACCCGAAGTTGTTAGATGATGAATGATCAGAGTTAGTGGATATGACTCAGTACAGACATATTATTGGGTCATTGATGTATCTGATGAATACCAAGCTAGATACATGATTTACTGTGAACACCCTGAGTCAGTATCTAGTTAAACCTAGATGGGTTCACCTGGTAGCTGCAATGCATGTGATGAGGTACTTGAAAGGTACGATAGAATTTGGTCTATACTATGTTGGGGATCATGACTATAGATTATATGGATATACAGATATTGATTGGGTTGGAAGTGTCTCAGACAAGAAGAGCACCTCATGTGGATGTTATTGTATGGAATCCGCCATGATCTCATGGTTTAGCAGGAAGCAATGCAGTGTTTCTCTTAGCACAGCTAAAGCAGAATATATAGCAAATCGTTCTCCTAGTTGTGAAGCCATATGGATTCAAAAGTTGATTTTAGGTCTATTTTACCTAGATTTGGATACCACGAGGATTCTATGTGACAACTAGAGTTGTATAAAGATGACAGAGAACCCAGTGTTCCATGACAAATCAAAGCACATAGAAATCCAATATTTTTACATATGGGATATGGTGCATAAGGGAGCTATAAAACTCCAGTATGTGAGTACCGATGAACAAGTTGATGATGTGTTGACTAATCCTTTGTCTTGATTAATGTTTGAATACTTCTGTAACAAGCTTGGTGTGGTTCGAAAAGACCTTCCTCGAAAGAGGGAGCAATGATGATGATGTTGCGTACCTTCTTCGAAAGGGGGAGCAATGATGATAATGTTGCAATGGGATTGTATCATCCCTGTACATTAGTCCTAAAGTGATCTGTAGACTTCTAGCTTCTTGTTGTGGTGGGATTGTATCATCCTTGTACATTATTCCTAAAGTGATCCACAAACTTCTGTCTCTGTATTGTGGTGTGATTGTATCATCCGTGGACATTAGTACTAAATCAATCCGTAGAATTCTATCTACGTGTTGTGGTGGGATTGTAACATCCATGGACATTAGTCCTAAAGTGATCCACAGACTTTTGTCTTCATGTTGTGGTGATATTTTATCATCCCTGTACATTAGTCCTAAAGTGATCCGCATACTTTTGTATTTGTGTTGTGGTGGGATTGTATCATCCTTGTACATTAGTCCTAAAGTGATCCGTAGACTTATGTCTCCATGTTGTGGTGGGATTGTATCATCCCCAGAAATTAGTCCTAAAGTGATAAGGGTTGATCATCTCATAATTGGATCATGCGTGGATTGCATCATCCTAGGAACATGGTATTTTTTAAGTATTATAATATTGTACTTAAGTATAGTATTCTAGGTGATTGTTTTGGATTGAAAAAACATGTTTATGGATAGGTAGGCGAATATTAAATATGAAACATACAATTAACACTAAAATGTGTAAATTTTGACGATTATTATGATAAAAAACGTATTTTATGTAAATATAAGCAATATTAGATACTAAAAAGCGAATTTAGTTTTTGAAAAAAAACTCAAGAATAGCCAATTGGCAAAAATTTTCCCCTAAAAATTACCCTGCCTTAGACTTATGTCCTAAAGTAATAGGGGTTGATAATCCCATAATTGGATCATGTGTGGATTGCATCATCCTTAGACTTATGTCCTAAAGAGATAGGGGTTGATCATCTCGTAATTGGATCATGTGTGTTGTAGGTTATTTTGATGTCGATGTTGATGTTGTTGATTGAAATATCAAGTGTTGTTGCAGATGATGATGTTGTTGACCGAATTATCAAGTTATTCTGTAGATGATCGAGTGATCGAGTGTTGCAGAAGATGAAGATCAAAGATGAAGACCATCAGTGTTGTAGAAGATGATTCTCCAGTATTGAAGACGTTGAAGATGTTCTAATATCTGTTCTAGTTGTTGACGATTGTTGAATAAAAATTTCAATGACATATAGATGTATCACCTTGATGTTGTTAAAGATGCTCTCTCTCCTTGATCCTATAGTTAATGTTGTTGTCAGTAGAATACCCTTCTCGTTAAGAGGGAGTGTTGAAATATTGTAACTTCAAAGAATAATCTAAGTGTATTTTATTGTTGTAATCTATCAGAGATGTTTTATCCTCCGTTGGGATGTTACTATTGTATTTGGTCATCATAGAGTCATGAGGTAAATCCTCCATTGTAAGTCGGGTCAATAGAACCCTCCAAAATATAATATAATATTGTTTTGTGTCTTCCTAGGTGAATTCGGCCCAGTAAGTTTGTTGGGGCTGACCTGTTAGGGAAAAAGTAAAGTGGAAGATAAAGTATAAATAGAAGAGGTGTGTTCCTCATTTTTACACACACACACTCACTTCTATAGAGCATATGAGAGAGAGAGAGAGAAAGAGAGATCTGCAAGAAGAAGGAGTTCCTCTTTGGGGTTTTGTCTTTGTACTTTTGATATATCTATATAGAGGAAATTTTATTAGTTTTTCTTCTCCTAAAAGATTTCCCAGAATAAATATTTATTATTCTTATTGTTGGAATATAATTCGTCGGGATTATACGTTATTGTAAATATTAGGAATATGAAGAGACTCTCGGATGTGTGATCCCAAGAGTCATCATAGATGTATAAATAAAGGCATTCTATGGAGAAATAATAAGAATTCGGGAGTTATTCCACCTGACAGTGGTATCAGAGCGATTCATAACTCCTGCATGCAATCTGTAAACTAAGGAAAGCCCAGGGTGTAGATAGCAGCAGAATGCAGAATGCAGGGCTACCATCCGTACCTTACTCTCTTTAGCTGCTTAGAATGGGTGGAAAGTTCATCAGATGGATGTGAATACTGCTTTCTTGAATGGAGACTTGAAAGAGAATGTCTTCATGTCTCAGCTAGAAGGCTTTGTTGTGAAAGGAAAAGAACAAAAGGTATGCAAGCTTGTCAAATCCTTGTGTGGCCTAAAACAAGCACCTCACGCATGGTATGAAAAATTAACCGAGCATCTTTTGAAGTTAAATTTCAAACATTTTGATCTTGATGATGCAACACTGTTTATAAAGAAAGTTGGAAGATCTGTTGTGTATCTTGTGGTGTACGTAGATGATCTTCTGATGATAGGGAATAATGAGAGCTGTATAGCATCCATAAAGAAAGATTTGAAAAATATCTTTGAAATGACAGATATGGGACATCTCCAGTATTACTTAGGAATTGAAGTCACTCAACATCCTAAGTACATATTCCTATCTCGAAAAAAATATGTTGGAGAACTACTAGACAAATTTTGCATGACAGAATGCAACCCTATCTCTACTCCAATGGAATAGAAAATGAGGCTCACATCAAGTGAAGGAAAAGAATTTGAGGATGCGACCAAGTATCAACAACTTGTAGGAAGACTTATCTACCTTACAACAACTAGACCAGATATTTCTTATGTTGTTGGCATACTTTCAAGGTTCATGCATAAACCTTGTGAAGGACACTAGTCAGCTGCAAAAAGAGTTCTAAGATACTTGAAGGGGACTCAAGACATTGGACTCAAGTACTCTAAGGTGGATGACTTCAAACTTATTGGGTACTCAGACTCATATTTTGATGGCGATAAGGAGACAGGAGTATCAACTTCTGGATACACTATGAGTCTTGGATCAGTAGCTGTCGCATGGAGATCACGTAAACATTCAGTTTCGATAGATTCAACAACAGAAGCAGAATATGTGGCTGCAGCTGAAGCAACGAAAGAAATAGTATGGCTCAGGAAGATACTTGAAGATTTGCAAGAAAAACAAGAGAACTCCACTCCATTATTGATCGACAATACTTCTGCAATCAAGCTGGCTAAGAATCCCAGATTCCATGATCGAACCAAATACATCAACACAAAGTATCATTTGATTCGGCATCATGTAGAAGCCAAGACAGTTCATCTTCGACATTGTTCCACAAATGATCAAGTTGCAGACATCTTCACCAAAGCGCTTGGACGAGAAAATTTTGAAAGATGCAGAAACATGCATGAACTTACTAACACCCCTTCGGATTAAGGGGGGGGGGGGGTTGTTGGAATATAATCCGTCGGGATTATACGTTATTGTAAATATTTGTAATATGAAGAGATTCTTGGATGTGTGATCCCAAGAGTCATCATAGATGTATAAATAAAGGCATTCTATGGAGAAATAATAAGAATTCGGGAGTTATTCCACCTGACACTTATGATTGTGTTTCTTTCAGTGATCTTGCATATACTATTGTTGTGAAATTGATTTAAATACTAATAATATATAGCTTATCATATAAAATCTTAACATCCAAACATCCAATACTGTAGGATAGTGATATAAGTCACTACCACAAACAATACATTTATGGAGGACTTCTTCATATTAAAAACTCATCAATTATTTCTTTTATCTATGGTGGCTTGGCCAACCCATCGTGTTCCTCCAACTCGGATTAAATTTTACATGAGCAATATAAAATAAAGACTTTCCCTAAAACATATTGGAGTCATAGTTGTGCATTTTTTTCTTTAATAGTATTTTAATTATCATTAAAAAAATCATCTTTTCTATTTATATTTATATTCAATAACTCAATTTTGAAATAGGAAAATAGTCAATTTGTTTTGTAAAATTTTATTCCCATAAATATTCTTCCTAAAACAACACTTTAAAGACCTATTTAGAATTAATAACGTTCAGGTTTTTTTTCTTCGTATTTTTATAAATTTAAAGAAAAAATAACTTTTATTTTAAGTTATATTTTATAATATTTAAAAAATTAATAACTTTCAAAAATATTTTAAATGTAAGTGTTTTTAATATTTTTTATCTACAAAAAATTATTTATTGCGCCACAGCTTAGTATGGGGGAGATCTTGTAACGTGATGTAACGTTACTAACATATGTAACATGTCGGCAAAAAATAATAGTAAAAGTGAATATTAGTGAATATTATGGGAGAGATCTTGTAATGTGATGTAACATTACTAACGTTTGTAACATGTCGGCAAAAAATAATAGTGATAGTGAATATTATGGGAGAGATCTTGTAACGTGATGGGAGAGATCTTGTAACGTGATGTAACGTTTGTAACATGCAGGCAAAAAAAATAGTGATAGTGAATATTATGGGAGAGATCTTGGAACACAAAATAAAAAATAATATCAGTTTACTAACATTATTTTTATTAATAAAAAATAGTTTTTCTAATAGGCCAAAATAAATGTCCGCCACAAAAACAATCTAATATGGGGGAGATGTTGGAATCTTCCTACCTAACAAAACAATAAAAAAGTAAAAAAAATTAATTATCCGTAAAAAAAAAATGTGGGTCAAGAAAAAACACAAAATTGAATTATCAGAAAAAAAATGTTGGCCTAAAACCATGTGCAAGGCATTCTAAACAACCCATGGTTTTATTGTACATGGTTTTAATAATAAGTACTTTTACATATCAATATACTTATAAGTTGTGATTTTTTACTTCAAATTATGGATGGAATTTTGTCTCTGTGTGCATGCACGTGTGCGCGTACACACACATCTCTATGATCAAGCCGGTGATCTGCCATAAGGCGTAAAGAAGGAAGTGGGTAGATTGGGATTTGTGTGAGTGCAGATCATGGATTTCATGGAGAATTAAACCACTAATGACTCCTCATGTATGTGGCCTCCTTGCTCAAAACTTGTATAGTCTTCCTATGACTACATTGAATGGCGAAGTTTCAAAAGAACACATTGGCTTATAGTTTCTCTAAAAGAACCACTGCCACCCTTTGTTCACACACCTATGGCCACCTCCATCGATAGTCATTTTTTTATTTGTTTTTTTTATTTCTAGCCACTAGTTTGTTCCTATGAGTTGTTCATCTCATTTTATGGAAAATTTGCTTGTATTTGACTATATCTATTAATGTACCATTTTTTTTAAGTGTATTTTTCAATTTTAAGTATCCTTGTTTTTGGATTAGGAGCATATTTGCAGTTGTTTATGGGCATACTCTACAATGTTCAATGAGGATCCTCCATACTCAAGCTCGTTATTTTTTACTCTTTATGATTTATTGTTATGTTTTTTTGTAAATGTTCTATGATGGTAGATTCGATGCATGGTTTGTGTATGAATACGGACACCAAGGGTCTACCCTTCTCATTATTGTATTTTGCAAAGAAACAAATTATCATTTTCTTGGAAAGAATAATGGGTTTTTAAGGTGTTTGTTATATTGTTTCTTTTGAGAAATTATTCTAATGTTGTTATTAGCAATGTTTTTTTTCCATGTCTCTTCATTGGAGCCTCCATTTTCTATCCCATTTAAGGCATTGCAAAGTTAATTCCTCTCTTTCATATGAGTGGTTGCACACTACTATTGTTTACCTCTTTGAGATTCTTGTTTTCCTCATAGGTAGACACATATTGTCTTGGACAATTTACTAATGACTATTATGGTATTTGTTTCTCTTTTTTGAAGAACTTTGTCTATATTTTATTGAAGCATGTTTTTTCAACATATGATATCACCTTTTTTATATTCATCACAACCATCAATGCCCTTTGTTGATATGTACCACTTTTTCATCAAATCATCCCTCACTTTCATTGGCTTGTCATCTTCTAGAGACTATCTACTTTCCACATCAAAGTATTTTTCCCACCTTTCATGTTCATGTGCATTTATTGTTTATCACAAAATACATATGTGTTGATTTCTCACTTATTAAGTCCTACCTCTCATGGCCTTATTTTACAGGATTTATATTGAGGATTGTTTTCCTTGATGGTTTTAATTTTTGCACCTTTGGACATGTTATCCAACTGGTGAGTTGTGGGATTCTCATGCAATGATGTAGAAACATAGGCCTACAGATAACCCACACCTATAACGCTATTCTCTTACTTCAAAATACATAGCAAAACTCATATTTGACACTTACGTACATTCAAATTTACTTTATTTATTCATGAATAGAAAAAACTAAATTTACAATGGGAAATTTCTAACAGGGCATTACTCCTTTCCTTGAATTAACTTAAAACTTTCTCTGTTTACACCATGTTCGAATTTATAAAATACCTCTTCTCCACTAAAGCTAACTTGACCTACATATTATAATTAGGAAAATGAAACCTTCCCACTGATCATCTATGTCGGTACTTAGAATTGGCTCAATCACTACCACTCGAATTAGTTTTTTCTTCATTAACCAAACACTTCAATATCTTTTTTTGTCTTTTAAACTAGTTCCTCCCCTATCATTTCATGTTCCCTCCAATTGTGCAACGAATAGCCACACAGACCAACTTCTAGTCTATTGCTCAATATCATTCCCTTATATTTCAATGTCATTGCCACATGATGTGGGATCATCATGAGATGCATGGATGAATATTGTTGTGGGGTATTGTTAAGTTACAGTTGAGTTTTGATACCGTGGAGTTATAATGTAGGAGTAACAACACTATCATATGTGGTATAATATAATAACATTAGTTGCAGCATAGAGTAATAGAACCGCCATGTACAATATGGAGTAACAACATGAGTTACATAGAGGTCATAATTCCATGGATCAACAATCGAGGAGTTGCATCCATCCTTATTCCTCCTAAAATTCTATTTTCACAAAATTGAAATGCTTTTTTTATGATGTGTATTGCGCGAGACCAACGATTCTCCTACATCAAACACCT
This sequence comes from Pseudotsuga menziesii, assembly GCA_001517045.1. NCBI lineage: Eukaryota > Viridiplantae > Streptophyta > Pinopsida > Pinales > Pinaceae > Pseudotsuga > Pseudotsuga menziesii. The sequence goes on from LPNX010767700.1 coordinate 235,075, forward strand.
TTGGTAAACAAAATTATCCTCTAGCTCATGCATTGATTACTACTGTAGAAAAATAACCTCGCAAGTTTTCTATATCTTTCTCAAAGACCAAGGACGCATACTCAAGACCTCTATTTTTCCACTTAACTAAATACTATGTACATTCATTCTAGTGGGTCTTTTGACCAATCCCAGTTACTAAAATTTCTTCAATATCTTCATCTTGCTTGATCAGTAGATGTTGTTCCCAATCATTGAGAGTACCTTCATCATCTCTCTTTCGCCTTCATGAAAGTCATATAGATCAATAACATTAAATGTGTGAGATATATCGAACCTTTATGGTATCTCTAAAGAATTATTAGGAATCCTCCTCAAAACTTTGCATGGCTCTATTTTATTTTACTAGAGATTATTATATGTGCCCATAGGAAATCTCTCTTTTCTCAAGTGGTCCATGACTATATCACCTTCCTTAAATATTTTAAGCCTTCTTTATAGATTAGTTTTAGGTTTGTAACTATTATTGGTTGTCGATAAATTATTCTTCACTTGCTCATGTATTTCATGCATACTGTCAAAAAAATCACTTGCAATTAAACGCTTCTTATCATCCAACTCTGATAATTTAATAAAATATACCACCCCTCTCAGTGATATTCCATAAACGATCTAAAATGATATTTCTCTTTAGAGTGAAAACCAGATCCCATTGTCTAGGATTCTCACCACTCAAACTCATCAATAGATTCCCAAGACTCCTATTCACCATATTCATTTTCCCATATGTTTGTGGATGGTATGCTGAATTGTACAACAATTTAGATCCCAATATCTTCCAAATAATCCTACAAAAGTGACGAAGAAACCTTATGTCTATGTCTGATGTAATACTCCTTGTTAAGTTATGTAACATTACCACTTCCCTAAAGAACAAAGAAGCTACTTCACTAGAATAATTTGTAATATTACATGCCATGAAATGTGCCATTTCTGAAAAATTATCCACTACCACCATTACAGAGTCATGTTTCCTCTATGTCATGGGTATTCCTAAAATGAAATAGATACTTGCATCCTCCAATGGTACTTTAGGTACCGACAATGGAGTATAACGTCCAATGTTTTTACTTCTACCTTTGGCTAGTTAGAAAACTCTACAACACTCTACAAATTTCTTGACATCCTTGTTAATTTTGGTCAAAAAGTACCTTTGTCTCACCAAACATGTGAATTTTTCCATACAAAAGTGTCTACCTAACCTGCCACTATGTAGCTCTCTAATGAGATTCACTCACAATGAACCACGTGGAATGCAAAAATGTTGATCCCTAAACAATGATCACTCTTGAATATAAAAATACAAGAATGGTTTCTTATCCATAATCCATGGTAACTCACTGCATACTTTCCAAGCCTCTGTGAAATATGTAGATCATCTTCATATAGTTCATTCATGTATTCCAATCCAACCACTTCGATTGGTATGGTGTTTAGTAACAATGTCCTTGAAATCAACACATCAATAACCTTACTTGATTTTCTTGACCTTTGTGTCAAAACAAACAAGTAAATATGCAAAAATTATACCCATTTAGAATGCTTCTGATTTAACTTACCTTATTTGCTGATGCACTATAGCTCCTTATGATTGGTAAACAATGCAAACTACTTTGGTAACAAGTAATGTCACCATTTATACAAAGCTTATATGATAGCATAAAACTCTTTATCATAAACATAATACTTTTTCCTTGCTTCATTTAATTTCTCACTGAAAAATGCTATTGTCCTATCTTCTTGGCTCAAAGCTGCTCCAATCATTGTCCCACTTGCATCACAATCTAATTGAAACACTTTATTTAAATCTGGAAGTTTCAATACTCTCTACACTATCATATTTTTCTTCAATTCTTCGAAATACTTCATTGCTTCTATTATCCATTGAAACATACATTTCTTCATGCATTCAGTAAGAGGCGCACAAATATGGTTGGAATTCCAAATTAATTTCCAATAGAAACTCACAATTCCATGAAAAATTATCACATCAAATGTGCATTTGGTGTCTTCCAATACAAAATATCCCTTACCTCAGATACCATGTACCTTCCTTGAAAATGAAAAAACTCAAATATACTAATTCCTTTTGTAAAATGTACATTTATTCAAGTTTATTAACACTTTGTCCTGTTTTAATCAATGTTACACTTTCCTCACATGCTCCAAATTTCCTTGTTTACATCTACTGAAAATCAATATGTCATGTAGGTACATGAACAAAACCTTCCCAAAAATGGTTTTAAAACTTTTTTCATTAGTATCATGAACGTAGTAGGCACATTAGTCAATCCGAATGACACAACAAATTATTCCAACAGTTTGTCTTTCGTCTTGAACATTGTCTTCCATTCATCACATTTCCTTATCCGAATATGATGATCACCACCCCCCTAATAATTTTTGTGAAGTATTCAGTGCCACTCAAACCATCCAAAAATTAATCCATCCTCAACAAAGGAAACATGTCCTTTATAGCAATCTTATTAATAGCTTGTGAATCTATACACATCTTCCATTGACCGGTCTTATTCGATGTTAAAGTTGTTGGTACTTCACAAGGGATTAAACTCTTATGAATTAACCCTCTGTCAAGTAACTCTTGTAGCTACTAGTTCACCTCTTCACTCTCTTCTAGAGTCATTCAATATAGTGATTTTTTCAGTATACTTGATCCTAATATCAAGTTAATTTGATGTGATATGCTTCTCAAGGGAGGTAACCCTACTAGTAAATCATCTGATATAACTTCCCCAAAATACTTGAATAAGAATTGAATATTTTTCAGGATAGGACACTTTCTCATTCTACTAAAAATTCTTCGATATTATAGCCAAACAACAACCACCCCTCTTCTACACTCACAGAAATTATTTAATAGAACACGACATAATTTAAATGTTACTGTTGTGTAGGATCTTGTTGTTACTACACTCCACACTCACGGGGGATTCACTTGTTGACCAATATCGTATCACATTAGTTCATATTGTGGGTTTTAAAATTATTAAAAATTGAACCAATATATTGCAGGTATTAGGGGGGATGAGGGGTTTAAGGTGGGGGTGGGTAGGGTGGTTTATAAGGATTGAGGTATAAAAAGTGGCAGGGAGGAGGTTTTAAGTATTAGGAGGGGGTTTCAACAAAAAGAGTTTGGGTCAATATCTCTGGAAATTAAGGGTATTCATTAATATCCCAAGATCGCACGTGTTATGTGAGATGTTCACTAAGTGAAGTCCCCGTGTCCACACTCTTGCATCTTGCTGCTACTACGATCCATACTATTTTCCAATACTAGTACCTACTTATAATGGTTCCCATATTTGACAAACTCATATGTATTCTCTCTACCATCATGGAACACTTTTATGTCAAACATATATGGTCTCCCTAGTAATACATGACATGCATCCATCTATACCACATCACACAAAACTTGTTCCCTAAAAATTCCAATATGGAAACTCAAAGAACATTCCTCACTCACATTGACCCGTTGTCCCTTTTGTAACCATGAGACTTCGTACATAGTGGGATGTGGAATACACTTCAAATTGAGCTTTCTCGTTACGTTTATAGCCACCAAGGTTTCTATGTTCCTCCATCAATGGTCATACTACAACACTTTCCTTGAATCTTACATCTCTCTTTGAAAACTTTCTTCCATTTCTTAGGTTCTTTTTCCAGCTTCTTCTCAAGTTTAAGAAATACTATATGGAACATTAAGTTCTCTCCTTTCTTCCATTGAAGCAAATCACATTTTCACTAGCCTTGGATGTCTCCTCTGCCAGCATGATTTGTTTCCTAGCTTCACCTCTTTTACCTAAATTCTATTTCTTTGGGAATTTAGATGCTTTATTTCGTTCAACCCCTCATCTATAACAAGTAATCACATACTTACATTTTCCTCTTCCAAATCCTCTTCCTCTACCAATTATATTTCCTCTATTGTTTGAATGAATAGTAGATTCATCTTCCTTTTCATTTTCTTGAACATTATCTTCTTTGTATCTACCTCCAAGACCCTTCCTTGTCAAATTTTATTGTGCCTTCCTATCATCCTTTTCTTCTACCTTCAAGGAAAATTGACAGGCCTCATCCACAATACGAACAATAATGTTTACTCATATCATCATGAATCAAGTAATTCACTCCATTTACATACATTTCCATGCTTTGATATTATAGTTGTTTTATTACTAACCAAAATGACAGCTTAAAGAATTCGTTGATATACTAATGAACAAATGTCTCCTTTTGTGTGATATTTTTCACTTGTCTACATAATTTTTGTTGGTAATCAATAGTTAGAAACTTCTCCTTTATCTTACTAACCATTTTATTCAAAGTTTTAATCTTCTCCAAGCCACTATTCATTATGCTTTTCTGTAGCATGTTCCACTAAAATTTCTTCATGCCCCTTTAACTTAGTAATGGAAAAAAAGCGTGATTGGGATCTCAAAAATTTTCATACTCAAAATATATTTTGATCTATCATATCCAATCTATAAGAGTTTCCACTTTCAAGCTTCCATCATATCATGAAACTTCAACCCTTTCACCATCTCTATTACTAAAGAATGATATCAATATTGCTACTAGGTTTCCTTCCTCAACATTATGTTCCTCTTCAATCTCTTCTTCAAATTCAGGATGTAGATCATCCTCTCCATCTCTTCTATTCTTCTTCTCAATTCCCCAAATTATTTATTTCTCGCACCCCCTCATGTTGCTCCTAATCTTATTAGCAAATTTATTACATGTTTTATAGTATCCCTCAGTTTGACTACCATTCACAAGTCTTGTCTCCAAATGCTATTAGTCAATTTGTTTCTTAGTAATCGATTGAATGACCACCAAAATCAAGGTGTTTTGCTACCTCATTTACAAAAGAAATTTCAAAACCAATAAATCAAGAGTAAACTTTCTCTAATACCACTTTACATAGTAACATAGACATGTAGCTATCCCACACCTATAAGGTTGTTCTTTGCCTTCATAATACACTACATAACTCATATTTAACACTTATAGACATTCAAAATTAATTTATTTATTCAAGAATAGAAGAAACTAAATTTACAATGGGAAATTTTTAATAGGCCATGAATCCTTACCTTGGATTAATTTCAGACTTTCTTTGTTTACACTGTGGTCAAATTTACAAAATCCCACTTTTTTATTGAAGTTGAATTGACCTGAATATTCTCCTTGGGAAAAGACAAACTTCCCACTGAACTCTCTAAAGTTAGTACTCAGTATTGGCTCAATCACTACTACTCGAATTAGTTATGTGTATTCAACAACCAACCACTTCAATGTCTTTGTGTCTGTGTTTTCAGCTAGTGCCTCCCCTATCGTTTCATGTTCCCTCCAATTATGCAACAAACAACTACATGGTTCAACTTCTAAGTCATTAATCAATATCATTCTCTTGTCTTTCAACACCCTTTCCACATGCCATGCGATCATCATGAGATGTCTGGATGAATGATGTGGTGGGTAGTTGTTAAGTTACAACTGAATTCCCATAGCATGGATTTATAACATAGGATTAACAACACTCTTATACAATTTATAGAATAATAGCATGAGCTGCAACATGGAGTAATAGCACTATCATGCATTGCATGGAGCAATAACATGAGTTATAGGAAGGTTATAATGCCAACGATCATCAACTGAGGAGTTGCATCCATCCTTATTCCTCCCAAAATTCAACTTGCACAAAATTGAATTTGTGTTTTGGTGATGCAAATTTCCTAATACCAAGGACGATCTTGCATCAAACACCATTGGTAAGAAAACATGAGATTCAAGCTCAAATGTTGATTACTACAGAAGAAGAAGAACCTCATAAGTTTGCTATCACTTTCTCAAAGACTCGTGATGCATCCTTAGGACATTTTTTTTCTACTAAATTAAATATTCCATATATAATTTTTGGTGGCTCTTCTGACCAATCCTAGCTACCAAAATTTCCTCCATCTCTTCAGCCTGCTAGATCGGTACATGTTGTTCCCATTCATCCAGAGTACCTTCACCATCTCCCTTTTCCCCTTCATGAAACTTGAATAGATAAGAAACAGTAAATTTTGGAGACATATCAAACCTTTTTGGTAGCTCTAATTGATAAGTATCATAAAATATAAATATCCAAGATCCAAGATGATCTCTATCCAAGAATTACATGATGTGCCATCACAAGAGAAACCCACAAGCATGAACCATATCTTTGGAAAGATCATAAGATAAAGAGACAATATAAAAACTAAAATAGTATATATATAGATTCATCACATATCCCTCACAACCATCTTTCCAATGATCTAATCATTTTGTAATTTTGATACCGTATGAGAAATATATGCCATTTTTCGTGACTCTACTCAATCCTCAAAGATGCCCAAAAATTACTCATCCAAAAAGTTTCCCACTTTTTCTCCAAATATGTGCAATAGAAAGAGGGACTTGATTGATTATCAAATAAAAAAAATTTCCCTATATTTATAGCAGAGTAATTTTTAGGGTCGAAATTTCGCCAATTGGCTATTTTTTGGGTTTTTTTCAAAAAATAAATTCCCTATTTTTTGGGTTTTTTCAAAAAATAAATTCGCTATTTGTTCATTTTTTAGTGGCTAATTTCGCCTATATTTGCATAAAATGTGTTTTTGCTATCATAATATTCGCCAAAATTTACACATTTCAGCGTTAATTTTATGTTTCATATTTAATATTCACCTACCTATCTATAAACATGTTTTTTTCAATCCAAAACAATTGCCTTGAAACTATACTTAAGTATAATATTAGAATCCTTAAAAAATACCCTGATTTATACACTTCATCATAACATAGTATATTCTTTTAGTGTCTCCTTAAACTCATCGTTAATTTGTGGATCTCCATATCTTAAGGGGGGTCTCAAAGGCTAGTACCCTACCTCAAGGATCCATCATGACACTTCATGCAAAGACTTCAGTATCACTCAATATATTTTCCAAAGGGGCCCTAGGGCTTGACCACATCATTATTCTTGGTGTATACGCCATTATTTATTGTGGGGATCATTTCCACTTCATGTGGTCTAATGGGACAAAGTACCACAACTTTCGGGGTTATGTGGACCAAGAATTATTATTTTGGGGGTACTTCAAAATTCACACCAAATTGCTTCAAACCAATTTTGGGGACACTTTAGGGCCTTCTCCATCATGGGTCATGTAACCTTAAACTCATGGGAAAGTGGATTAAACACCAATGTTTATGGGTTTCTTCACCTTTTATTTGAACATTGCCTGGTGGACCAATCCTTATTACTTTGGAGGCTACTTATCATGGTCATATGGACCAATCCTCCTGGTCATGTATACCCAACACCACTAATTTTGGTTTCATCATCACTATTTTGGGATATATGTCACACTTCATCCCATTATGATTTGCACCAACCTTAGGGGCTCTCTAGGTCCTTCTCCAACATGGTTTATGTGACCCCACCCACATGGTCATATGGACCCAACACCACTATTTTAGGAATTTCTTCACATTTCTTACTAACATTTCTTAGGAACACCTTTACAAACTTTCTTACACTTCTTATCAACATGGTATTGTGACCCACCATAATGGTCATGTGACCCATCATCATAGTCATGTGACCCAACATCATTTATTTAGGAAATTCTTCACACTTCTTTAAGGCACTTTATGGACTCGATTACACTCCACAACATCATGATCATTAGGATATTCTCTATGGGATTCTTACCACTTGTGTATAACTGAAAGTGTCTTCTCGTGAGGGCCATGTACAACTGCTACCCCATAAGGGGACCGGTTTGGATTTATATACAATTGTGATAAAGGGAATCCTAAGGTTATTATTTAGGGGATTCAAGGCCTCATTATACATTCCCAAACAATATATCTCTACCACAACCATATTATCCCTATCACCTTGACACCACATATCTCTTCACCCTTTTGAAATCAATGACACCCTATTTGACATCAATGACAACTTATTCCAAGACTTCATTCTTGCTACTGTCCACTAAAATGTACCTTTTTTCATGCATTCAATAAGAGGCACACAAATCTAGATGGAATTCGTAATGGATTTCTTATAGAAACTCGCCATTCAATGACAAATTCTCACATCATATATGCATTTGGGTGTTGAATAATCCAAAATATCATGTACCTTCTTAGAATTCATCTTTAATACTTCCTTAGAAACAACACAACCAAAATATACCATTTCCTGGTGTAAAATTGTACAGTTATTCAAGTTTATTAATAATTTCTCTTGTTTTAATCATTGTAACACTTTCCTCACATGCTCCAAATGTTCTTATCTAGTTCTACTGAAAATCAACATGTCATTCAAGTACATGACCACAAAATTTCATGAAAATTGGTTTTAAAACTTCATTCATCATTCTCATGAACGTACTAGGTGCATTAGTCAATCCAAATGGCATAAGTAACCATTTGAACAATCTGTCTTTCATCTTGAATTATTTCCTCCATTCATCTCCTTCCCTTATTTGAATATGATGATAAACACTCTTCAAATAAATATTCATGAAGTATTCAGTGCCACTCAAATAGTCCACAAGATCATCCATCCTTGGTAAAGAAAACTTGTACTTGATGGTAATCTTATTAATATCTCTTGAATATGTACACATATGCCATTAACAAGTCTTCTTTGGTGTCAAAACTCTGGTACTATGTAAGGGATTAAACTTTCATGAATTAACTCACTACTAAGTGACTCTTGTACCTTCTTAATCACCTCCTCACTCTCTACTGGAGTCATCCAATATGGTGCTTTATTCGGTAGAATTGAACTTGGTATCAAGTCAATTTGATGTGATATGATTCTCAAGGGATGTAACATAGCTGGTAAATCATCTATTATAATTTCCCTAAAATTATTCAGCAAGCATTGAATGTCAGTATGCATGGCACTTACTTTCTTAGTCTCCTTAAATTTATTTGGTATTATATACAAACAACAGTTTCCCATGTTCTATGATCACATAAATTATTTAGTAGAACACAACATAATTTGGTTGTTATTATTGTGTAGGTTATTTCTATTACTACACTCCACAATCTTGTTTCCACTACCATCCATAATATTTTCCAATATTGGTAAGAACTTATAATGCTTTCCATTATTGACAAACGCATATGTATTACATCTACTATAATGGAACACTTTTCTGTCAAACATCCATCATCTCCCTAGTAATAAATGGAATGCGTCCATCTCTACCACATCACACAAAACTTGTTCATTAAAACTTCCAATATAGAAACTCAAATAACATTGCTAAGTCACATTCTCATGTTGTCCCTTTTGTAACCATGCGAATCCGCAAAGACTGGGATGTGGAGTACACTTCAAATTGAGTTTTCTCTTGACCTCTATAGACACCATTTTGTTATGCTTCCTCCATCAATGATCAGACTACCAACACTTCCTCTGAATCTTACATCTCTCTTTGAAAACCTTCTTTCATTGTTTAGGTCCTTTTTCCACCTTTTTCTCAGGTTTAGGCAATACTCTATGGAACATTAAGTTCTCTCCTTGCTCTTGCTAAATTCCAATCACAGTTTAACATCCATTGATGTCTCCTCTGCCAGTGTGACGTGTTTCCTACCTTCACCTCATTTACCTTAATTCTATTTCTATAGACATTCAAATGTTTTATGTCCTTCAGCCTCAAATCTATAACAAGTATTCAACTTCCAATTCCTCTGCCTCTACAATTTCCATTTTCTCTATTTCTTGAATTACTAGTGGATTCATCTTCCTTTTTTTTTTTCTGAAACCTTATTTTCTCTGCCTCTACCTCTGGGACCCTTCCCTCTCAACTTTGGTTCTGCCTTCCTTTCATCCTTCTCTTATACCTTAAGGGAAACTTTATAGGATTAATCCACAATATGGAAATAATGTCTACTCATTTCATCCTAAATCAATTATTTTAGTCAATTTTCAAACCTTTCCACCCTTTGATATTCTGGTTCTTTTCTTTCTAAACGAAGTGACAAATTAAAGAATTCTCCAGTATACTCACGAAAAAATGTCTCCTTTTGTCTGATATTTTTCAGTTTTCTACATAAGTTTTTCTAATTATCAATATGTAGAAACTTATCCTTTATCTTACTAACTACTTTATTTGAATTTTTAATATTCTCTAAGCCACTAACCATTATGTTTTTTCTTTAGCATGTCCCACCAAGGGTAGCATTCCCCAAACTTTGTAATCATAAACTAAACATGATTAGGATATTATTTTGATATTCAAAATATGTTTTGAACTCTCCTATCCAATCTCTAAGAGTTTCCGCTCTCAGGATTCCATCATAGCATGAAACATAAACCCTTGCATTACATCTATTACTCAAGAATGATATCAAGTGTGTTGTTGGGTCTCCTTTCTTGACATTTATTTACCCTTGAATATCTTCTTTAGATTCAGAATCTACTTCATCCTACTTGTTTCTACTATTCTTTAATTCTTATATTCTTCTTCTCAATTCCTCAAAATCTTGATTTCTTTCACCGCCTTGTGCTTCTCCTTGTGGTCTCCTTGGAAACATTTTCACAAATCCCTTAGTAACCATCGGTTTGAATACCATTCACAAGTGTTAACTCCAGACGTTGTTACTCAACTTGTCTCTCAGTAATCGGTTGAATGACCATCAAAATCAGGGTGTTCCATTACCTCATTTACGAAAGCAATTTTGAAACTAATAACTTGGGATAAAACCTGCTCTGATACCACTTTAAATATTAATATAGAATTGTTGCTATCCCACACCTACATGGTTATTTTCTTCCTTCATAAAACAAAACAAAACTCGTATATAACACTTACAAATATTCAAATTTGTTTTATTTATTCAGTAATATAAGAAACTAAATTTACAATGGGAAATTTTTAATAGGATGTGGATCCTTTCCTTGAATTAGTTTCAGACTTTCTTTGTTTACACCATGGTTGAATTTATAGAATCCCTATTTTTTACTGAAGCTAATTTGACATGTGTATTCTCGTTGGGATAACACAACCTTTGCACTAATATCTTATACACTAGTATCACTAGTATTCAGTATTGGCTCAATCGTTTCTACTGGAATCAATTCTATGGCTTCATCGTCCAACCCCTAAAATTTCTTTGTGTCCGTGTTTAAAACTAGTATGTACCATGTTGTTTAAGGTTCACTCCAATTGTGCAACGAACAACCACACAAGTCAACTATTGGGCCATTAATCAATCTCATTCCATTTCCTTTCAACACCCTTTCCACATGGTCTGGGACTATCATGAGATGCATGGATGAATTATCTGGTAGCTTGATTGTTAAGTTATAGTTGAATTCCAATAGCATGTAGTTATAATGTAGGAGTAATAACAATGTCATGTATTGTATATCATAATAGCATAAGTTGCAACATGGAGTAACAACATTGTCATGTGTTGTATAGGGTAAAATCACGTGTTATATAAATTTAATAATGATTTGGATTAGCAACTAAGAAGTTGGAACCATCATTATTCCTCCTAAAATTCTTCTTGCACAAAATTGAATTTTTTTGTTTTATGGCGATGCAGATTTTCGAGACCAAGGATGATCTTGCATTAAACACCTACGGTAAGAGAACATGATCTTCTATCCCATGTGTTGATTACTACAAAGTATTAAGAACCTCGCAAATTTTCTAGCTACTTCTCAGACACCCACCACACATACTCAAGTTCTCTATTTTTCCACTCAACAAAATATTCCAAAATATTCTTTCCAATGGGTGTTCCAACCAATCCCAGTTTCCAAAATTTCCTCCATCTCTTTAGCGTTCTCTATTGGTAGATGTTGTTCCCATAATACAAAGTACTTTCATCAACGCCCTTTCCCACTTCATGAAAATTGTACATATCAACAACATTAAATGTTGGAGATATATTGAACCTTTTTTGTAGCTCTCACTATTAAGCATTATGATAAATCCACCTCAAAACTATGCATGGTCCTATTTTCTAATACTTGAGCTTATTATACTTACCATTGGGAAATCACCATTTTCTCAAGTGGACCATGACTAACTCACCTTTCTTAAATATTTTATGCCTTCTTCACATATTTGTTCTCTATTTGTGTATGTTATTGTTGTTAAATGTACAACATCATGAGCCATTCTCCATGATGTTGTATCAAGTTTGGAACTTATGTTCTATTAAGTTTAGAAACCTCTCCATGAGACTTATGTTGTATCAAGTCCGAAACTTATGTTGTATTAATTTCATAAACTTATGTTGTATTAATTTTAAGAGATTCTGTTGTATAAATATAGGACATTGTGTTGTATCAAGTATTATTCATGAGAGATGCTCGCACTATGATCTTGTGTTGTATCAAGATCAGAACCTTGTGTTGTATCAAGTCATGAGAATATACTATGTGATGTATGGCTAGTCATGGCCACTAGGTGCTATAATTCTCCTTTAGGTATTAGACTCCCCCTAGAGTGATTTATTTTAGCATATGACTATATGACCCAGGGTAATACATATGATTATAGGTTCAAAACAATTCTTCTGAGTATGATATGATAAAGATGATTAATTAAGTAAACATTCATGGACTATGTAGAAATAATTAATGATAAATGAGATGAGCACAGAGATAGAGTAAGGATTCAAATTTCCCATGTTATACCTCCAATGAACTCGAATTGAAAATACATTAGTTAATTCTAAGTTGTGGAAAACAAGTGTTAGTTAATTAAGGAATATACTCCTTGATTTACATAAAGTGTTTGTTGTGGATGGAATTGATTGTGAAGCATGAAAGACATTCAGTTAAACTCCTAACTAAGGGTCAAGAAGTTAGTTAATCAGTTCACATTTAGTTCAGTTGAGTTGAGTTCATTTCAATAAGTTAACATTGAGTTAGTTCAATTAACACCCGTGAATTATTGGAGGGCACATATCTTCAGTATGGGAGATAATTTTGAGGTGAGAAAGGGGAACCAACTCAAGGAAAGAGAAATAGGTAATGTGGATAGTGTATACAGTGTATCAATGAATAAAATTGTTATTATAGTGTTATGCACTTGTCAAGGATGAGAAAGTATTCTAGGTGATATCTATTATCTATTATTGCTTTGACATCTCTTATCAAGAAACCAGAAAGTGTTGTAAAATCATTCTTTGCAATTATTTATGATACTCAAAATATTTCTAGGTTTTCATCCTCTGGATTTGGAGGATTTTCCCAAGGTAAATCATGTGTCTTATGAATTGAATGTTTTGTGTGTTTGAATTGTTCATGACATCTACATGCACTATATTTGTTTGTTAAAAATTTTAAGTTCAAGTATATTCAAATTTTTCTCTAACATTGACATAGTATCGGAGAAAGGGTGTGAAAGATATTATTTTTGTGCAAACATTCTAAACCTACACAGATCTTAAAGTATTGAGAAATATATTTTAGCAAGGGCATCAATCTATGTCCAACTGGAAGACCGACTTACAGGAACCTCAAAATTAAACACATGGAAGGTGAGCGTGATTAACATTCTCTAAGAGCATGATCTTGATTCCTTTGTGACCACTGTGATTGAAGATCCTACTAAAAATGAAGGAATAACCAATTACACGAAGAATCAATCAAAGGAAAAAATGATCATATATGACTCTGTGAGGAAAAACCTTATGTCAGCAATCACACCATTGAAGATAGCAAAGGAGTGTTTTCGGACACACTCACAAATATTTATGAGAAGAAGCGCCCTACTCAAAAGGGGGCTTTGAAGAACAAGTTGTGCAACATGAAGATGGAAAGAGATGACACCATAGCCTCCTTATTCACAAATATTTCATAGGTGAAGGATAAACTTGCAGGAATTGGCATGGATACAGATTAGGATGAACTTCTTCAAACCTTCATTGATGAGCTCCCCTCCTCATGGGAGACCTTTATTACTATGGTAAATGGAAGAGAAGAGCGGCCCAAATTTGAAATAGTTTGGCATGATTGCATTCAAGAATAAGGGTGCATTTAGAACAAAATTGTGAACACTAAGGAGGAGAATATTTCCCTCATGGAAAGAACTAAGAAAGGGAGGAATCCATTCACTCCCAAGAAGTCCCTTCATGCAAAGAATAGAGGGATCAAGAAAGATTTTGACAAACTAAGGAGGAGAATATTTCCCTCATGGAAAGAACTAAGAAAGGGAGGAATCCATTCGCTCCCAATAATTCCCTTCGTGTAAAGAAGAAAGAGAACAATAAAGGTTTTGAAAAATAAAAGCTTATATGTTATTATTGTCAATATATGGCACAATTTGTACGGGACTACTGTGCGAGGAAAATAAAAGAAGGAATATTTCATGCTTCCACCGCCATAGAAAAAATTTCCAAAGAATATGCACCTGAAGATAAAGAGACAAGGAGCGTGTATTACCTCGTCTCTACTTTTTCTAGATATCTCATCATAGGGGAATATACATGGCTGATTGACAATGGTGATTCAAAGAACATGTTAGGATACAAAGGCATAATCTCCAACCTAAAATACAAACAATTTGCATGCATGGTAGAATTCGGAGACAATTCCACATACTCAATCCAAGGAGTTGGATCCACATCCTTCCAGATGAGTTTAGGATAAACACTACATGTGGAGGACATTATTTATGTCCCTGGATTGAAGAATAACCTACTCTTTGTTTCAGTCCTTGAAGATAAAGGTTTATGAGTCATCTTCATGGAGAATAAAGCATACATGTGGCCAAAGAACGAGAACATTGATACTTCTACTATAATTGGAGTTCGAGAAGGAGGACTTTACAAGGTCCCATGAAAGTATATTGCATCCATGACACATGATACTATCATCCTATGTGAGTTATGGCATAGGAGGATTGAACACCTTCACTTCATAGCACTAACTGGTTTGCAGCGAATCGTGAAAGGTATGCCTAGTTTTGATTATCCTTAGAGGAAATTTCAACTCAAAATGGGCCTCCTAAAAAATATTAATAAAATAATAGTTAAAATAATAAAATAATATTTATTAATTTTGGAGGAAGAAAAGAAAAAAACTACTTTGTGTTTGTATTTTCAACATATCTCCTTGTGTTTTTACTCAAATTTCGATCCGGAGAGCTTGTTGGATGCAGAATTAAATTACGCATGCAATGAGCTCTCCTGATCAAAATTTGAGTAAAAACATAGGGAGATATGTCGAAAATACAAACAAAAAAAGTAGTTTTTTTATGATACCTATCCCCAAATTTATATTAAAAAAGTGTTTAAGACCTATACGGTATTTCAAATTTAAAGCAATTTCATTGGCTAAAAAATGATGACATGGAAATTGAATTAGAGTTAAAAGGCCCATTTTGAGTTGAAATTTCCTCTAATGGTACATGATACTGTTTGTTGAGGTTGTGATTTAGGAAACAATTATGTTAAAAACAAGTTTCTTAGAAGAATTATTAGAGATAAAGGCTTCTTATGTTTAGTGCACTTAGATGTGTGTGGGACCATGTCTTCCCCATCCCTTAGTGGGAATATCTACTATGTTTTATTCATTAACGATTTCTCTTGTATGGCCTGGATTTAATTCATGAAAGACAAAAGTGAAACCTTCAATAAATTCCAAGAGTATAAAGCCTTGGTTGAGAATCAGACAGTAGGAATATCGATTCCCTAAGGTTTGATAATGGTGGAGAATTTGAATCAAATGCTTTTAATGAGTTTTTCAGTGATACATGCATATGTAGACAATTAACAATTCCTTAAAACCCACAATAGAATGGGGTTGGAAAGAGAAAGAACATAACTATTTGTGAGGTTGAAAAATCCATGTTACATAATCAAGATCTATCTGCTTATTTATGGGCATAAGTTACTAGTACAACCGTGTACATACATAATGGAAATCCGCATGTAGTTCTTAGTGATAAAACATGTAAAGAGATGTTAACTGGTGAGAAACCAGACATATCATATCTTCGGATTTTTGTATTCCCTATGTATACTCACATACCAAAAGAAAAGAGAACAAAGATGGAACCTTTTAGAAAGAAGGGAACTTTTGTTTGTTACAATGAGACTTCCAAGGCATATATATGTATCTAGTGAGAGACATGTTGAGGTTAGTTTGGATGTGACTTTCCATGAGGAGTCAACATTCAAGTGGTCAAAAGATCTTGAATGTGATCCATAGAGAAAGGAGGATAAGGCTCCTATATCAGAGGATCATGATGATGATTCTTCCCCTTCTAATGTTTAGAAGGAAAATCTAGCAGAGCATGCATAGTTGCATGTCATTAATGAACCAGTTGAACTGGTTGATGGGCCTCCTACAAAGAGGAGGTCAACATGGTGCTGAGATGTATTGAGAGATACTTAGAAGCATGGAGCACCAATAGTAACTTCCAGAGAGTCCAAGAAACATGATAGGTATTCAGGATATGTTGCATTGATGAGCAACATTAGTGAATCCGAGCCTTCATCATATGAATAGGTTGTAGAGAAGCATGTATGGGAATATTTTATGACAAATGAATATCATTTTATTATAAATAATGATGTTTGGGATATTGTTCCCAGACCTGAGAGGAAGTCATTTGTAACTTAAAGATGGATTTAAAAGATAAAGCATGCTCCACATGGCAGCGTGGACAAGTACAAAGCCATGTTTGTTTCTTGTGTATTTTCTCAGAAAGAGGGCATTGATTATGAGGAGAATTTTTCTCTAGTGTCCGGGTATACCACCATTAGATCTACTATTTCACTTGCATCAATATTGGGATGGAAACTTCACTAGATGGATGTGAATACTACCTTCCTCAATGGTTAGGTTGAGGAATAGGTTTACATTGAGAAGCTTGAGGGTTTTTTGATACATGGGAAGGAGTCCCATGTGTGCAAGTTGAAGAAATCCATGTATGGGTTAAAAAAAGACCCTTGAGCTTGGTTTTCCAGAATAGACAGTTATCTACAGAAACTGGTTTTATTGAAGAGTGATGTAGATTCTTCAAAGTAGTGGAGAACCAACCTTTGGTAATAGTCATATATGTGGATGATATTTTCCTTGATGGAGAGGAAATATTGATTGCTGAGTGTTAAAGGCATCTTACCTCAGAGTTTGAGATGAAATACTTAGGTCTTATGCACTACTTCCTAGGATTTGATATTTGGCAGAGGAATGATTATATATTTCTTTATCAAGGGAAGTACACTGTGGACATCCTACATATATTTGGGATGATGGATTGTAATCCATAAATACTCCAATGGATTCAAATTGGAGGAAAATTCATGAGAGTGAGAATATGTCAGATCTAGTGGACCCCACATTATACATACAATTGATTGGATCATTGATGTACCTGATACATTCAAGGCCAGAGATTTGTTATACAGTTAAAATTTTGAGTCAGTTCATGACTGAGCCTAAACAAAGACAATGGGTTGTAGGTAAGCATATTTTGAGATTCATCTGCAATATAGTTTCTTATGGACTTAGGTATGCCTCCAATGGAGGAGTGTTCTTGCTTGGATATCTTGATTTTCATTGGGGTGGAAACATTGTTGATCACAAGAGCACTTCTAGATATTTTTTAGCTTGGGTTCTTCTATTATTTTAATGGTCTAACAAAAATTAGGGTTCAGTTTCCCAGAGCACCGCAGAGTCTAAGTACATTGCTGCCAGTACTACTTGCATAGAATCAGTGTGGATGAGAAAGAAAATTTGAGGATTGTTAAGTGAGAATATGCAGCCTACAGTGATTAGGTGTGCCAACCAAATTTTTATAACACTTTCCAAAAATACGGTGTTTCGTTACCAGTCGTAACAAATAGAAATGAAGTATCACTTCATCGAGACATGGTCTAGAAAGATATTGTAAAACTTCATTACATAGCTAGTGTGACCATATTACAGATGTGATGACGATGTCTCTATCTGTGACGAAGTTCATACACTTACGAGATATGCTTGGTATGGAAGAGAATATCTCCCTCACTGATAGGGAGTGTTAAATGTACAACATCAGGAGTAATTATCCATGAGACTTGTATTGTATAAAGTCCATAACTTATGTTGTATTAAGTTTAGAAACTTCTCAATGGGACTTGTGTTACATCAAGTCCAGAAATTATGTTGTATTAAGTTCAGAAACTTATGTTGTATTAAGTTAAGATCTTGTGTTGTATCAAGCTGGGACATTTTGTTGTATCAAGTCCTATTCATGAGAGATGTCTGTACTATGATCTTATGTTGTATCAATATCAAAACCTTGTATTTTATCAAGGTCGCAACCTTGTGTTGTATCAAGGCCAAAGAATTTTATGGTATTAAGTCTAGAACTTATATTGTATTATGTTCAGGAGTCTTTTATTTTATCAAGACTCACTGTGTGTTGTATCAATTCATGAGGATATACTATGTGATGTATGGATAGTCATGTTCATTATGTGCTATAATTCTCCTTTAGGTATTATCTACTCCTAGAGTAATTTACTTTAGCATATGAATATATGACCCAGGGTAATACATATGATCATAGGTTCAGAATAATTCTTATGAGTATGATATGGTAAATATGATTAATTAATTAAACACTCATGGACCATGCCCAATTAATTAATGATAAATGAGATGAGCATAGAGATAGAGTAAGGATTCAATTTCCCATGTCAGACCTCTTGTGAACTCGAATTGCAAAGACATTAGTTAAGTATAATTTGTGGAAAACAAGTTTTAGTTAATTAAGGAACCTACTCCTTGATTATGAAAAGTGTTTTTTCTGGATGGAACTGATTATGAAGCACTAAATACATTCAGTTACAATACTAACAAATGGTTAAGCAATTAGTTAATCAGTTCACATTCAATTCAATTCAATCTAATTCGGTTCAGTTTAGTCCAGTTCAATTCCATCGGTTAACATTAAGTTAAAGGAAGTTAACACCAGCAAATTAATGGAGGGCGCATATATTTAGTATGGGAGATAATTTTGAGATGAAAATGAGGAAGCAAATCAATGAAGACACAATAGGTAATTCGTTGATAGTGCACACAATGCACATGATGTTCACAATTCCCAAAAGGCACGCAACCATTCACTACCTCTCATGGTATGACTAAGTAAGCTTGTTGTTAGAGTGTTATGCACTTGAAAAGGCTGATACAATATTCTCAGTGATCTCTATTCTCTAGTGATTCTTTGATATCTATTATCAATAAATATACAAGTGTTGTTAAATAATTCTCTATAATTATCTATCATACTCAAAGGATTGTTGGGTTTTTCATCCTCTGGATTTGGAGGGTTTTCCCAGTGTGCATCATGTGTCTTATGGATCGAATAATTTGTGTGTTTTTATTTTTTATGATATCTACATGCATTGGATTTGTTTATCAAAAGTTTTAAAGTTAAAGTATCTTCAATTTTTGCTAAAACATTGACAATTTCTTGTCTATAACTTCTTCTTAACTTGCTCATGTATTTCCTACATACATTCAGAAAAATCACTTGCAACAACACTCTTTTTACCCTCCAACTCTAGAAATTTAATCAAATCTAGTACACCTCTCAGTGATCTTTCGTAAACAATCTAAAATGGGATTTTCTCTATAGAGCCAAAACCATATCCCATTGCCTAGGATTCCAATGCCTAGAATTATTTTTATAGTTTTTTCATGTTTTCCAAGCCAACCACTTTAACTGACATGGTGTTTAGTAACAATGTCCTCTGACTCAATGCATCAACAAGCTTGTTTTATTTTCCTGACATGTGTTTCAGAAAAAAAGAGTAACTAATGAAAAAATTATACCCATTAGAATGCTTTTGATTGATCTTACCTTGACAATTGAAATATATTGCAGTGTGCCGTAATATGTAAACAAGACAAACTAATCCTTTAGTAGAAAGTAATGTGACCATTTCTCCAAATCTTGTATGATGGCATAAGATCCTTGATTATAAACATAGTAATTTTTCCTTGCTTCTATTATTTTCTCACTAAAGAATGTTATCATCTCCCTTCTTGAATCAAAATGGATCCAATCGTTATCCCACTTACATCACAATATACATGAAACACTTTGTTAAAATATGGAAGTACCAATATTGGCTTCTCTTTCACTTTTTTCTTCAATCATTCAAATGATTTCATTGCTTCTACTATCCACTGAAATGTAGCTTTCTTCATGCATTAAGTGAGAGGCACACAAATATGAATGAAATTCCTAATGAATTTCTTGTATAAACTTTCCCTTCCATGAAAACTTCTCAGATCAAACATTCATCTAGTTGTCGTCCAATCCAAAATAGGCCTTACCTTCTTGGAATAATCTTTAAACCTTCCTTGGAAACCATAAAACCCAAATAAACCATTTCCTTCTATAAAACGTACATTTCTTCAAGTTTACTAACAATTTATCCTCTTTTGATGTTTATAACACTTTCCTCACATGCACCAAATGCTATTCTTTACTTCTACAAAAAATCAGTATGTCATTCCAACACACAACCACAAACTTTACAAAAAATGGTTTTAAAACTTCCTTCATCAATCTCATGAATGTACTAGGTGCATTAACAATCCAAATGATACAACTAACCATTTGAGTAGTACATGTTTCATCATGAACATTTTCATTTATTCATCACCTTCCCTTATTCAGATATAACCAGCGTAGATCCAAATCCTAGGCTCTATCAAGCGCTGAGAGGGATCAAATATCTTCTTAGGTATCCATTGTTATCTTTTTAGTTAAGATACACATATATTATTATTATTATTTAATATTATTTATGGCTGACATATAGTATTTATTATTATTTTTTATTTTGTTAGAAACGAACATTACAACATTTCTCCATGGTTTTAAAACCATATGCAAGGCCTTGCACATGGTCTTAAAACCATTTGCAAGGCCCTCCTAAATCATGTACAATAAAACCATGGGTTGTGTAGGAGGCCTTGCACATGGTTTTAAAACCATATGGAAGGCCCTCCTAAACCATGTACAATAAAACCATGGGTTGTTTAAAAGGCCTTGCAAATGGTTTTAAAACCATGTACTGTGCACATGGTTTTAAAACCATGTGCAAGGCCAACATTTTTTTGTGGATAATTCAATTTTTTATTTTTTATTATTTTGTTAGGTAGGAACATTACAACATCTCCCCCATATTGTGTTTTTTCCCTGATCCACATTTTTTTTACAAATAATTAAATTTTTACTTTTTTATTGTTTTGTTAGGTAGGAATATTACAGCATCTTCCATTTTTTTTACGGATAATGAAATTTTTACTTTTTTATTGTTTTGTTAGGTAGGAATATTACAACATCTTCCCCATATTAGGTGGTTTTTCTAGCCGGCATTTATTTTAGCCTATAATTAAAAAAAATATTTGTTATTAATAAAAATAGCGTTACGTAACGTTACAAGATCTCTCCCATACTGGGCTGTAGAGCGCCTCTCGACGCAATGATAAACACTCATTAAATAGATATTCATGAAGTATTCAGTGCCACTCAAATAGTCCATAAGTCCATCCATTGTCAACAAAGGAAGCATATACTTGATGGTAATCTTATTAATAGCTCACGAATCTATACACGTCCACCATTTACCATCCTTGTATGATGTAAAAATTGTTGGTACTGTACAAGAGATTAAATTTTCACGAATTAAACCTCTATTAAGTAACTCTTGAAACTTTTTTTACCTCTTTAATTTCTACTAGAGTCATCCAATATGGTAATTTATTCGGTATAGTTGATCTTGGTATCAAGTCAATTTGATGCAATATTATTCTCAAGGGAGGTAACCATATTAGTAAATCATTTACCATAATTTCGATGAAATCCTTCAATAATCATTGAATCTCTGTCGACACGTGCCTTACCTTCTCAATCTACTAGACTTTCTTTTTTATTATAGCTAACCAACAACTTCCCCTCTCATGTGCTCGCAGAAATTCTTTAGCAGAAAATAACATAATTTGTATTTTACTGTTGTGTAGGTTCTTGATGTTACTACACTCCACACTCTTGGTGCTACTACCATCCATACTATTTTCCAATATTGGTAACAACTTATGATGATACCCATCCTTAATAAGCTCATATGTATCGTCTCTTCCATCATGAAACACTTTTGTATCAAACATCCATGGTATCCCTAGTAAGACATGGCATGTGTCCATCTCTATGACATCATAGAATACTTGTTCACTGAAAATTCCAATAACCCCAATTTCATTAAACTTAGACTAATATCAGTATAAGAAAACATGGATTTACCATGAATATCAGTTTCCAATACTTGAAATCCTGCTTTCCAATATTTGATGTATCTGTTTCCTATACTCGATATATTGGTTTTCAATATAGTGGATGTTAGTTTCCAATACCTAAGATGTTGGTTTCCAAAAACTGATATATTGGATTCCAATTATAGTTGTCTCCCATAGTATAAAAAAAATAACAAATTCCTTAATTCAAGTTAGCAAAAATAGGAGTCACACACTAGTGATTCTCATTCTAGGGAAGAAGAATAGGAGCACTTCCCTTTTCTCGTCGACAAGATGTGTTGATGGATGTGTCCCATATATGTTCAATAAGGTATCTCACCTCTAGTAATATTTTAGAGCAAGGAACATCAGACAAAAAGTGGGGTACATGCCCAAAACCACATCTATTTCATTAAACAAACCCAAAACCACAACACACCTCAGCGGACAACTTCACAAAATTTGTGACTTGTTGTAAATTTATAAGATGCATTTAATAAATCCATGATGAATTCACCATAGGCCAACGACTCAAGGCTTCCTTGATTTACTACAATACTTTGGGTGAGGCATTGTGAAAAACATGCTAATATGTAGCAACATAGGAAGACCAGTTGCAAAGGAACACTTGAATTTGTGACCCATTGTCACTTTATAAGGTAGATTTTATAATCACGTGACAGGTTTGTGAACCCAAAAATTCCATCACATCCTCAAATGACTACAAAACAAGAGGTGATGCAATACGCATTACTATAGGAAAATAACACAATGCATCATGCAGAATTCCAAGCACACAATACCAAAAAAGAACTTATCATATATTATTGGCGACCATATGGCCTATTGTAAACCAAAATTATCAAAGATGTTCGGAGATCCTTCTAAGAATCTCTAGAAAAAAAATAACAACATCGGAAGTCGTAAGTCGCAAGTTGGAACTGGAAGAAAAAACCAACATCAATAATCCACCCGACCTGTCAATGCCTAAAATGTCGAGGTATGCATGGTAATGTCAGGAAGATATAATTAAACCAGTGGAACATTAATTAAAGGTGATTAAATGATTGTTTAATGAATTTTAAAGAAAAAACTAAGTTATTTAATCATGTTTAAATTTTTGTTAATGAAATTTTAACTATTATTTATCTATGCTTCTGCAGTTTTGAGGTTAATGAAATTTTTTATTTTTTTTTGGCCAATATTTGTCTATTATTGTGTTTTATGTTGCTCCCTTTATTGATACATATCCCTTTCCAAGCCCAATAATTAAAGAATATTTGTGATACAATATATTGAAAAACCTGCTAATGAGATTCATCCTTTCATTCCATGCAATTTTAAAATATACAAAGAAAATACACATACTACAATAGGCATGGAAAAATATATAAAATACCAATCCGAACAAAGTAAAGAGATAACAAAAAAAGCAGGACAAAAGGTGGTGGTTGGCTAAAGCTAGTTGACCAATCTCTTTAACACCCCATAGCCAGAAGTCACCGTAGGTGCCCCCAACGTATTAGAAAATTTCACCATTATTTTATTGGCTTTGCCATGTTATCCAGCTTGGAGACCTAATTCTATGAGTTTTCCTCCATATTCAGTCACAAGTGAGGAGATTTCTTCTTTCTTACTGCTCTACTCATTCTATCTATTTTTTTACAGTGTCAAAATAATCATTGATTTCATTCACCTGGAAGTACAAATCATCATGATTTTCTCTAACCTCATGTCATCCATTCTAAGCAGGGATAAGTTTAGGGGCAAATTTTAGCCCAGTGGGCTATTTTTCCATGTTTTTCTCCCAAAAAAGATTCACCATTTTGCATTTTTTGAAGCCCTCTTTAGCCCAATTTTGATGGGGTAAAAAATTTTCACCCTAAAAATCGCCAAATTATTATATAAACGATATAAAATCCTTGGAAATTAAATTATTTTTTGAAAAATATCGCCAATCATTTTATAGTTGATGTTTTAAGAATTGGTAATATTCGCCAACATTTATACACTTTTAAATAAGTATGGTTCCTTAAAATCATCCCCGATTCTAAGTTGTGAATTACTATAAACTCTTGCGTAGTAAATATGAAAATAAATTGTAGAAAATGATTAACTGGAAACACCTAGATAACCACCTCTCTACTCTAGTAATGCCTCTTCATTATAAATACCACAATTAGTGCTAATGATTTAGACTGTGAATTGAAAATTATGGTTTAGATCTAGAGGAGGATTTGTAAATGGATCCATAGATGGATCGAGTCAATCCGTTCTTGTTGCTGAACCATAATTGTCATAATTTTCACACAATCTATCGTCAATATAAACAATAGTGGCTAATAAAAATTTAGCATTACCAATCAACATTTAAATGTTGTTTTAATTCACCGCAGATCAATAAAGTTAAATTCCAGGCATATAACGCATTTCAGATTTCACATTCAATGATGAGTGTTGTACACAACTCTTAGAACCATGTTAGAGTTCACGTGTCTAGAATGGGCATTCCAGCTGGTGAGCAATATTGCTACCATTAGGTAACTAGGCCTGGAGAGTACTCCAAATATCTCCATGTTTGAAAGGTTATCTATGTTTGTTTTTTCATACTTCAATTACATCAAAACTTAAATTGATGCTGACAATCTATGAAGTAACGAATCGTTTCATAATATAGAAACTTATAGTCGCAGTGAAATGATTAATCGTAAGTGATATGGTTAGTCATATCAGCTTATGATATATTAATAAAAAAAATAACAGTCATACTGTAATTACATCAAAAACTAAATCAATGTTGACAATCTATGAAGTATGAAATATTTTCTTAATAAAATACTTATAGTGGCAGTGAAATGAGCAATCATACATGATATGGTTAGTCATATAATCTTATGATATATTAATAAAACAATAATGTTTACATCCAAATGATACATATAGACACGATTAAGATTTCAAGTGCGAGTTTTCCCTAGATCTTGGTTGTCCATATCTTATTTCTTACCTCCAGTCCACTGCATGTTGTGATTTGGAGAACCTTGCTTTATTAGATGTAGCATAAACAAAAATAATATATTTTAATAATAATCACCATCTTCCAGTCAAAATGTTTAGACTTGCTCTCTTTATGATTGTTATCTTACAAACCTAGGGGATAACAGTGTGAACCTTCCTTCATTTTCTTTTTACTTATTTTATTGTCGGCCATAAAGTAGGTGTTCTTTGAGAATCCCTTCACCTTTCCTTTGTTGGCCTAAAAGGATTATATTATGGATGTCTTCTCTAGAATTGGGAATGCATTTGGGATTGTTTGTTACTCCATGGGACAATATGTTTTCGGTGTTATCGCGAGAAACGATGGCCCGGTAACTCACCCCAGAAAATTTTGGGTGTATGAAACCAGCAAGTCTGATTTGCATGGTACTCTATTTCTAAACCCATAGAAAATTCATTTTTAGTGTCTTTGATCTGTGGTCCATTACAGTTTGGAGCAGAACAGTCTATGCTCCTCGCTATCCTTCATCCCATGTGGAGACCGATTTTCTAGTTTTGAAACAGGCGAGATTAAGAACATTGAGAGAATGTTAAGGATAATGAATTCTCAAGTGGAGGGATTGAAGGATTCCATTTTACATATCAACAACTGCATCGCTGAATGGGACAAGAAGCATGATCTGATTTGATCCAAAGTTAGGGGAAAGAAATTGAACAACGTTACCTTTCAAGTGATTCATATATGTATTTCAATATGGTAGTTGTGTTGTACCTAGGAAGTCAGTCTCATGCTTGGTTTTGTATAGACTCAAAATAAATATAAGAGTATATTGTTGAGCACACTGTTATTGGGAAATGTGAAGTTCCAAGTTCTCACGGTGAGGCTTAGGGTCATAATGACTAGTTCATGGATGTAGACCACATTGGCCATGGATTTTCATAGATGTCTTGTTTAAATTTGTTTAAATGTTAATGTTTTTAATAATATTACTTGGATAGTTTATTTCCCAGTATAGCCATAGGAAGTTTCTGTATATATGATCTTACAAGGCTAAATGTTACTTGGAAGATTCTATCGAAACTTTGGCAGAAATTTTGTTATTGAAACCATTATAAATCTTTGGTTTTTAAGGATTTCATCATCCTTTTAATACAAATCATTATTACATTTTTATAAGAATAACCTCACTTTTGGGTATATTCCAACATAATATTATAATTATCATCATTTGGATTTCCATTCAGCCACAAGGACCAAACAATTTCAATCAAAATGAGCTCTATGCATGCTCCAAAATTTCCATCGAGTGTTGACAAATATCATTGATAATTTTGTTTGAGAAATTACTTAGTGAACACCATTCTACTTAGAGATAATAAATTAAATTCATTTGATATTGAAATCCTTGTAACCCTTGGGATGCTAAGGATTTCCTTAGCTATTTAATACAAATCATTATCTAACCTGTTTCTAAAAATATTAATCTCACTTTTGGCTATATTCCAACATATAATTGTCATAGTCTAAATTTCCATTCATCCACAAGAACAATACTCTTTCAATTTGAACCACACTCTCTCAATCAAATTGAACTTTATGCATGATACAAAATTTGGACTATGGGTTGATAAATATCATTGGTTTGTTAGTTTGATATATATTGCCCAGTGAACATCGTTTATGTCAAAGCTAATAAAGAAAAATTGGTTTCATATAAACTGCACATATGCTTATATAATTACCAAAAATAAGCATCAATATAAATAAAATATTGTATCACATAACAAGAACGTTAACCATGAAATTATTTTCCAAGTCTCTAACATGAATAACCCGTAACTGTTTCTTTAATCATTTTCAAGTATTTCTACATGCTTGTTTTCTGGTGATGGCTTAGAAAGTTGCAAAGATTGGACCATACAAGTACATCTCTTTCCAAATAACCCTAATATTCCCAATTGGTACGGATATTTAAAAGTGAAAAGTATAAGGAAATAAGTGAACTCAAATGCAAGAAAACACCTGTTTAATTTTAACATATACAAATCATGTGAAAATCAAACCTTAAGAATCAATTGGTAAAGTATATTGAAGACATTAAATGTCTTCTTATAAAAAATTATCTTATAGATTTCAAAATATCTACAACATTAACATCAATATTATCTTCTAGACCCAGAACTGAGATACTCTACCAAAATTTCATTAGCCAATTGTCCTTTGAAATAATGGTTGTAGATGTTATTCCATTATCTCTCGGCTCTTCAATAGCACTTTTATAAACAAGCATTGTAATTGTTTCATTATATTTTTTATTATACTATCTGTAGACCAATTCAAGTGGCTTGTTTAACTGGCCAATGGAATTCTTTTTGAAATCTTCCTTACTAAAACAAAACAACCCACTCAGCTAAAGTCAAATTTTTTTGGAAACTTGCTTAGCTATTTGTGTTACTTCTTTCTTCTCATTGTCAACCCAGAATTCAACCTCAAATACACTTGTGACCAATGAGATAAATTCAAATAGTTTGGGACGAACTACGTAGTACTTTCCCTTCACTATCAGATGTGATTTGGCATTTTCTATGGATTAAAGGTACAATAAATCTTCGAGGTCTAAAATCAATAATAATAATAAAAACTTTCCACTGCCAAATTGTTTTATCGCACTCCAATATACTATATATTAAAAAATATCATATATTATATGTGAAAAATCATTAGTGTTCCACTATAAATACCTGAAGAAATTATACAATCCACATATGTTCCAATGTCTCATGTCATGTCAACAATATTGTCTTCTATTTGAGATATAAGATTAGATTTTTTTCTTAAAATAATAAAAATCCAAGTTTTTGTTTTCATGGTATTAGGAATGTATGTTTCTAATGACAATGAACCCACAACACATTATTTCATACACAATGATAATTTATTGTGCGTACTTTGTGGAAAAATATTGCATGAGACTGAACCTTCATCAATTCCCTCTAATTTCTTGATCACAACCACGTTTGATCCTTCTACCCAAGAAAGAGAAGTAAAATTATTTTTGTGTATAATTATTTGATAAGAAAGTACTTTTTTATTATATTATTACTAAAAATAATTTGGTATACATAAAATAATAACAATGTCATACATTGATAGCAACAACAAGGAAACATCTGACCAAATACAATACAAAAAGCACTGCATGATATCGCAAAAGGCATAGAATCCACCAACAAAAATAGAATGATATGAGAAAGACCACCCCACAAAGTAAATAACAATCTAAAGCACAAATCTGCAGGTATAAATAAACTTTAAATAGCATGCAATCATAGGAATTAAATAAGACCCAATTACAACCTCTTGACAAATAATGTATGGAGACTAGACAATGAAGAAAAACTATAAGATTCCAAAAGACAAACCGATTTACAATACTTAGGTTAAAAATAAAGACATTTAAATAATTTAGTTGTGCAATATAAAAAGTAGGATTGTGCTTCACGTTTATAATGCATAGCATATAAATGTAGTGTGATAACCAGATCCATTATGTAAATTGTTGAAATGCTTCCTTGGTTGTGATGGTTCTATAAAAATGATAAGAATGTATCTACTGCGATGGTTTTGAAAAAACAAAATTTTTATAGACGCATGTTCCATATTGGATAGTATGAATATTTGTAGTTGAGAATTATAATATAGAATATAGCATCTACCTGGATGCGATCGAACCACTATTCTAGAATCTGATCTTGATGGGGTTGTTGTTTGCGATGTGTTTGACTATGAATGTTGTTGGGACTATTGTTTGTGATGTGTTTGACTTTGAATCCTATTGGTACTGTTGTATGTGGTTTGTTTGATTCTAAATCCTATTGGCACTATTGTTTGCAATGTGAACTTACCAACTATTGATAATGTATTATGACATAACTTTCTCTTTAATCTAGGATAAGATTATTTGAATTCATTGTATAAAATTATAACACTGGAAGAATATAGAATGTACCTAATATGTGTGATCGATCCACCATATCATCTAATTTTGGTGGTTGAGATTTGTTTGACCCTAATTTCATACCCAAAAAATAAATAAATTAGTGTAATTTGATTTAGAACAAAAATTGTCTTCATATAATATATTTTCCCCATTGGAATATGAAATTACCAATTAATAGTGTATTCTGACATTCATCAACAACATCCATAGGACTTTGATCTATAAATTGATAAGGTTCTTCAAAATTCATAGGTTGATCATCTTCGTGATGAAGGACATTAACTTAAAATTAGCTTTTTTTATTTGAATTATGAGCAAACTAGAACAACAAAAAAAAGAAAAAAGAAAAAAGAAGAAGTAGTTACTTAATATTATTATAGACATGAAAACATTTACCAAACTTACATGTTGGTAAATCTTTGATAATACCTCTTCAAATATTCTTCAAGATGTACATTTTCAACAACACATGACAATATACACTTACATTCCCACATTATAAACTATAGAATTACGCCTCTTCCATAAATGGAGAGAATCATCCCACCTTCCTATACAAAATGTTTAGTAACATTATCCCCAAACAAAATATTTATTTCATGTTTGAATGGATGTTTAATACTCCTCCCAAAACAAACTTCACCGTATGAAGGAAAGGGATCCATTTTCTCATCATCTTCATTCTGATCATAATAAATATCCATTGATTCACTTATTTTGACTTCATTACCTTTTCGTTGTTGATATAGACCATGCAACACAATGATGGTATTTGATATGTCATGTGTTTTTTTTATCTTTAAATTGTCTGAAATTTCCAAATTTAAAACAACAATCTTTGATTGTCTCTTGAAATACAGTTTGACCGCAGTAATAACCAAATGAAATTTTAACGGATCAATAAAAAAAACAAAAACGCATCTACCCTCGCTACTTCCCAGTATGTTGAACAAATCTATTATATCATCACCATTCCAATCAGTGACCACATTGCATAAATCTACCACCAATAAATCGATTTATAATGTCATCATATCTGGTCATAAGCTTTCTAGTGCATGCTTCAATGCACTTGGATAAGATGAAACAGGGGAAAAATAATAGATGCTTGGAAGGAATCCCCTCCCCACGCTATTATTTTGTGCTATATACATATCCAATATCTCCTTGGATGGTTCAGGAACACTTTGATAATCGTTATTAACCTTCCTTTTTCATGCTTTTTACTTGATTTTCCAGGTTCATCATCCTCATCTATTTCTTTCATTTCACCAAGGATATCACCAAGTTGTATGATGTGGTGTCATTTCATGTTTTACACTTCTAGTACATTGTTTTCATCTACTTTGAAAGATATGTGGTTGCAAACATTGTTATTTTCCATGTATCTTGATGCAACTCTACAAATATGTCTCAGTGCTTTTATCCTTTTCTAGTATCCACTTAATCCCTCTGCTTCCACTCCTTTAAATGATATAGTTAGTGATATAGTTCCTTCTGTTATTGTAACTACTAATCCATGTAGCTCTTTATCCTACATCCCCCTTGTACACCTAAAGAAATTTGTTGTGTATTTATATGTACTGTTGGGAGCAAGGATAATTTTAAGAACACCCCAAAATTTATATGTGTAATAAATGGGTGAATCTTCCTAATATATAGGAAACATTTAAGGTTATTTTATCAATAATATAATATGCATGTATAAGGCTAACCTTCCATTCTCTTATAGAATCTTGTAAAATATTGACGAATCTCTTACGAAACTGTAAGATATTGTAAAATCTTGGCGAATGTTTCATTGAATTATAAAATATTGTAAAAAGTTGGAAATATTTCATCAAATTATATAATATTGTAATGTCTTGGTCAATATTTTGATAGGAAGAATTAGCTTTTGATTCTGCGTATTACTACAGTAGTGCAATATAATAGCATATACCAGAGATTGAATCTCTCAACTCCTAGACCCTCAAATGAACAAATGCATGAATGAGGAGAGGAGGGATTTATTATACAATTCACAAGTAGTATTGGGTAACACACAACTGGAGTGGTTGGTGAAACACAACTACACTAACTATATTCAGTGAAAGTGGGGACTCCATTTTTTACATTGTCCCTTAATGATCCAACGGACATGCGAGGACCCAAATATTGACATACTGACAAACTGATAGAATTGAACACTTTACATTGTGGAGTGATTATGGCATCCACAAATAGTTATTACAGTGTGGAGTATTATCGAGACTCACAACCTTAATATAGTGTATGATATCCTAATTATCTTATTTTACAAATATCTCATTTTTAAGCTACCCTTTAAGGAAAAAATAACCTTCTTATCTGTTTATAGAGACAAATGCCACTTTTTCATTTCTTTTGTTGACAATCAAAATATGAATTATGTCATTTGATTTAGAATTTTTAGATTTAGTTAGAAACTTGCAATGGTTATTAGAGATAAGAAGATAAGCTAACATCAATAGAAAGAACATTAATGCATCATCACACATGTCATTAGAACTACTATGTTAAAGACTACTTTTTCTTAGATAGATTGAGGAAGTGTTTGTATCCGTGTCCTTGAAATTTTTGAGAGCATGCAAGATGTGGTAAATTTGTTTTATTACCCTCTTTTAATGGAAAAGACTAGCTATGAAATAGTATAATGTCTACACCTCAGGTCAAACATGCCCTATACATATTATATATAATCATGATGGAAATGAAGTACCATGTTCCAACTAAATCATATATTTATCATACATAACTAGATCCATTTATGGATGATTATAGAAATTAAACATAAAAAAAATCACCAAAAAGAAATTTACTTTTAATGGCCCTTACAAAAAATAAAATATCATAAAACAAGTACTGAACCCAACAAACTTAGGTCACAAATAAAATTGATGAACTTTGCAATATGATTAAAAAAAAATACCATCACGAACTTCTCAATATAAATAAGAGAATCTACCAGTACGCTTTGGACAACTCTATAAGAACACAACCAAAATAATGACCATTCCACTGTAGCCCCACCATTATAATAAGTGCGCATTCATTTATATTACAAAAATCCCAAACATCAACAATAAAATACATAGAATATGAACATATACACTCATTGACGCATTAGAGCCAATAATAATTGCATATCAAGATCCTAATAAAAGCACCTTTTAAACAACTGGGTCAAATTTAGTTTGAATATATAAAAACCATGTCGTGTCTCTCCATCAAGAGTAGCCTCCACTATCAATGTATAAATGTCAATCGATAGTTTAAACATGAAAAGGAATAAAATAAATCCTATATTTTGAGCTCTAAACCACTTCCATAGAACCAATACTCTGAGGATAGAATAAAACCATAATAACACCGAATGATCCCTAAGAATCAAGATTTCCCTAGAATTCAACAGGCCTAAATAAGAATCCATGATAAAAAGCATGATAAAAGGTAAATTTACAATATAATAAGCTATTGTAATTGTGGAAAAAAATCATAACAAGTTTGATAAAAGGAATACCATGTTAATTATTGGATGAAAAATGTGATGATAGTTTTTATACTCTAATAAATTGCATGTGTAAGATTCCCCTTTAATACTTGAGCTTTCGACGATGGAGATGTTATGCAAATATTGAAATGCCGATAAAAATAAGAATAAAAAATGGAATCACATCAACTAGAAATTTCACCCTACAAGCACAATCTGATGTGGGTGAACCATGAATCATTGTAGCCTTTATATAGAAAAAATGCCTCCTTATTTTCCCTCCAATACCGGAAATCAAGGGCTGAAAGAAGGTATCACATGATTTTGACTAAAAATACAGGCAAATGCAACTATAGTCCTAAATTACAAGGAAAATGAATGGCAAAATAACGCTTGGGAGTCTCCATCACTAAAAATTATGGGAGAAAGAATGATTTCACTATATTTTCTCTAGAAATTGGGGGCGAAAGATAGATTGGAGGGAGATTTGCTAGGGAGAAAATAGTATTTTTCGATTTCCTCTTTAATATACAGGAGGCTATTCATATTGGATTTACTTATTTTCTAATAATATTGGGAGAATATATTTTAGTTGAAACAACCCTTTCCATGTAAGAAAATATCCCACTAAATTTTTGTAACCCCCTTAATACATCCCATGGGCTATGTATAGCCCCTAAAATTATCAATTGTTGGGAGTGAAATTTGCTTGTGATTCCTTTTTAGTCGAACATTCCAGACCACCATTCCTATAAATGTAAAAAATGTTGATCCATTTATTCCATATTTGACGATGGAGACACACTAAGGTCAACCTTGTGTCT
This sequence comes from Pseudotsuga menziesii, assembly GCA_001517045.1. NCBI lineage: Eukaryota > Viridiplantae > Streptophyta > Pinopsida > Pinales > Pinaceae > Pseudotsuga > Pseudotsuga menziesii. The sequence continues at coordinate 268,798 of LPNX010767700.1, forward strand.
TTAGAAGATGCTTTTACATTTTTTCTCAAACGCTTGCAATGTAAATAATGTGGAAAATATATATATATATATNTTTAGAAGAAGGTTTGTTACCCCTCCCAGGATGCTTCAACTCACCAAAATTATCCTATTGGTACCTAGCATTCAAAATGTTTGCAATGTACTTGGTTTGAACCCATGTTTTTTTCACCTCATTGTGTTCCTTACAAAGATTTAGGATTGTAGTCATAGATTTGGTGGGGTCTATAATTCCAACCATCTTCTCCCTCAATCGATCATGGAGACTGATGTAAACTTTATTTTTCAATATTTCCTTGGAATCTTCTATTGTTTGTTTCCTATAAAGAATAAAAAAAAATGTACATCTTCCCTTGAAACATCCTCTTTTTCCCATTCTGCAAAGTTGTATTACCCATCATGTAAAAGGAATCAATAATCCATCTCTTTGCAACGTGTCTATATTTTCTACCATCAACTGCATCAATTTTGGCACCCAATTCATGTCGATTGATTTATACCACTGATATTGAGGTGCCACATGACACTGATGATGCCAATTTTGAAAACATTTCCATCAAACAAGAAACTGGAGGCACTTGTTTTGTTTTCACCACCTGTTTTTTGAAATATTTTGGTTATCGTTTCCATCTTGGTCTCAACTAGAGTTTGTCACAACGACTTGAAAACAAAAATTTGCATATCCTTGTCCAAACTATGCGTGTATTGGTTCCTCTAGTATGTAAAGTTCACACCGCAATTTTTATTGAATTCCATTCTAATATTCATGTAGTGCACAACAAATGTTGTTTTTTAAAGGCATACACATTTCAAAACTGTTTGAATCCCATTATGTATTCCATTAGCAGGTATCAATAATTTTGGATTCTTGCCATATTTTCCCAAATTTCACCTATACTTGCATGCCAATACATATTTCCTTTCCACAGAGGCTTGCATAAGGTGTTGCTGTTAAAATATCTCCTTAAAGGTGCATTAGTGTACACCACAATCTTTAACATCAAACCCATTTTCTTTAGCATCTACAGTTGATTCAAATTGAATAAGAACTTGGTGTTCATTCACAACTGTCGAGTTTAAAACGATTCCTATGGGTGTCACTATATCCCGCGTCCCAATGTGTATGTACAGGTATGGGTATCCATTCTCTTTCTATGCAACCTCTACAAACTAGTTTAAATCTGGCTCTTCATAAAGGCTTTTCGAAGAGAATTGAATCCTGGGTACAATTATATAAGACTATACCATGTGTGCCATTGAAAACTACAGAAAATGTAATTTTAGGACTACTTGGTAGAAATATAAAACAATAAATATATAAGGTATAATTAGAACTTATAAATACAATAAATTTACATGGAAGTATCTATGTCTTACATAAAATACATACTCATTGGAAACTCAAGGCCAAGAACTTATTTTGGCATCGATGAAAACTATTTTATGTTAAGTTATTTCTTGAAAGGTGTGGAGTGCTGAAATTTCAAAGGAACCTAAGTGAAATACTTTAAACAAAAACAATTTATACGTGGATTATTCCTGCAACCGGGAAAGCAGTGCAAGGTAGACCAACCGGAAAAGCACACGTTAATTTGTGACTCATTATCACTTTATAAGTTGGAAATACATGATGTGTCAGTGAACTCAGTGAACCCACACATATTTGAATGAATACAGAAAGAAAGGCGATGTGTTATACATTGTCTCGGCTTGCAGGTAAATAGTGCAGCATGAGGAAGACTCCAAACCACACAGTAGAAAAAAGGAACTTATCACAAATCACCATGAATAATTCCCAAGCCACGCAACAACCATATCAATGTGGCCCATTATAAATTTTGTTGCATAGATATGATGCATAAATTCACCCCATGTAGCGTATATCCTTTGGGTGGACAATTGAGGTTTTGTCTAGGTGACTACTATTTAGGTAACGTTTGGTATTATTTGATTGGAGAAATTTATAAAGACACTTTAAATCTATTTGGGAGCATGATCAATAATGGAACTCTATCATAGTTATGAAAGGATAACTATTCAATAAGATTTAATGGGCTATTCTATTTTTTTTATGAGCATTGGTCGAATTTTCCTTCTTCTACTAAATTGTTAATAATTTCTAAATTTGTTCCTTCCAACTTTGTTGTTGCTCTTACTTCCTTGAGTTATTTGATCATGACACCCAAATTAAGTTGGTTTTAACTAAATTGCGTCAACGTGGCACTACACTACATTGTTTGATCAATTTCCACTCACCCTATCGGGGAGTTCCCATGCTACTCATTTGAATGGAACAATAATGGAAAGGGAAAGTGCTCCTTAACTCTTCCTTCCAAAAATTACCTCATCGAGATAAAGGGACAAATTCTTACTAACTTACAATAGTTTGAGGATGAATCCATGCTCCTATCTCATTAAATTACTCGCTTGTTGGAAAATGGACCCATGCTGCCATTCCCTACCTGTACCACACCACTGATAGTGGGTGTCGAGGTTAGAAATTCAGAACCATTTTAAAGCACTGCAACACTGGAAATATGTTATTAGTGTAACAACAATGGACAATTCCCCGAACCCCGCTGACACCATACCCATGTGGATCATTCTAAAGTTTGTTGCATAAATTCCTACAACCCATATCCTCTCTAGCATAATGTTATGACAATAAATTTCCTTTTTATCCCTACATTGTAACCTAGACATCGTGTGAAAGACTTGTCATTCAAATGAGTATGATTACTCATTCGAGTGGAAATATGGGAAAGGGATAGTACTCCTTCTATCCTCCTCCCAAAGTTACTAGAGTGAGATAAATGGGGAGTTGTGAGTGAGTCAAAAAAAAGCCACCATCAACATTTCTAGGTGAAAAATTGGGTTCTAACAGTGGAAATTTTAAATTTCTAAAACTATACAGTGCACTATTTTATTCCAAATTGCATATAACTGTAAATTTCGATTAAAAAATTGTAGACTTTAATCGTTGAATAAGAATTAAACTGCCTCCTAAGCCATTTTTTATTTATAAATAAAAACTTGTACTAACAACACCTACATTAATAATACACATGTAATTTAATCTATAAATTATGTACTTTGAACCGCCAAAGTATACATTATTAATAATATATACAAAATAAATTCAATAAAATATGAACATTGTAGTAGACGATGGAAGACAAAATAATGTATACCATGAAAATTAACACTTCATTTAGTCCACACAATCTGCATTGAATTAAGAGGAACTATATTAAGATATTATGAAAACATGTATAAAGGTGGTAGAGCAGGTCTACATATCAAAACAATTTGACTGATTGATCCAGGTCGTGCCTAGGTGCACGCTAGGGACAATAATTAACTGAAAGAGTTGAGCACTGTTATGGCGGAAGCATATGAAAAAGAACAAGTAAAGAAGGAAACGCATTATCGACAGAAAGTATGTGCACAAAAAATATGCAAGAATTCGAACCAATTTCTGTTATCACTTCTTCTCTATGAAGGCTGGTTTATTGTTACAATAATGTACATGTTTATATATAATGTTGAGACTCTTGGGTGACTTCCCGTTACGTTCAATTACGATAAGTTGTAACAGTTCAAAAGCTCAACTGTCACAGACGATTAGAAGACAGAGACATTTTGTTGATGTTCAACAGGTGTCAACAAGGCATGTCAAGATGTTGTATGTTTAATGTGAAACGTGTCGATGTTTTTTGAGGTCAGTTATGTCGAGGTTCATACTTGTCGAATTCAATGTCGAATTAGTCGAAGCAGTTGAAGTAGTTGAAGCAGTCAAAGTGCTATACTTTGTCAAAGTTCTACAACATGCCAAATGCTGGTTGGATCATTCCTCCTTCCTTAAGAAATAATGGTCTCCATTGTGTATTCGTTAGGTGAGGAAACTTGTTGTCTACTTCAGTAGCAAAGTACCATTTTCCTTATGCAGGGATATTTCCATCTTTAGCCACTTGAAGCAAGGGAATGGATTTCATCCTTGTATGGCATATGTGTCGTCCCACAGTGGTGTCGCAAATAAGAGGTTCCTGAACATCTGGATGGATGTCATCAGGTTCTATTGTCTACAAGTCATTATGTTCCAACAATGGTGATGGTATGGTCAAAGTAGATCTACATTGAATACTGGTTGTAGGCCATGGCATGCAGGAATGTCGAGCTGAAAAGTGTTTTCTCCAATATGTTTAAGGCTATTGTATGGACCATATTGCAAAGGTTTCAACTTTCTATATGGACCAGTGAAGCACTCTTTCTTTCGATGTATCCAGACATGATCCCCAATTTGGAATAAATGAGTAATACGATGCTTGTTGTGTCAGGCCTTAGATTTTGCATTATATCATTGCAACATTTCTCATGCTTGCTTCTGGCTGTTGTAGATTTGATCTATGAAATTTAATGATTTCTCCACTTCTTGTCCTTCAAAGTCGATGTCATTCGACTGTTTTGAGGAACTATTCAAGTCGATAGGCACCAAGGGTTGAAATTCGTAACAGATCTCAAATGGACTCTTTCCAATAGAACTTTGTTGAGAGTGATTGTAGATGTGTGGTATGTATGGAAGGTTGTCATCCCATGTTCGATGATGATTGTGGTTGTACATGCGAAGCAGTTGTACTACCAAGTGATTTACAACTTCTGTATGTCCTTCTATCTGCAGATGGAAGGATTCTGACAAAGAAAGTATTGTGTCAAGATGTTGCCATAGATTTTTTTAAAATGTGCTAACAAATCTAGCATCTCTGTTGGAAATAATGGTCATTGGGAGGCCATAATGTTTCCAAACACGTTCAAAGAAGAGTTGAGCATTTTGTTGTGTTGTCATAGTCTTGTTGCATGGTATGAGTTAGCCATCTTGGAAAATATGTCGACTACTACTAAGATTGCATGATGTTGTTTTTTGGTTGTAGGATATACCGTTAAGTAGTCCATAGAAAGATATTCACATGGTCGAGGAGGAACTGGTAGGGTGTGTACAGTCCTTGTCGTCGATTCGACGGTTTAGCAATGGCACAAACCACACATAATTTAATGTCTTGGTGATGCCATATTTAAGTGAAGGCTAGTAAAAATACTTTTGGAGGATAAAAAGTGTTTTTGCGACTATAAAATGTCTTGCAGTATTGTTGTAGTGCGCATCCCAAATGAGTTTATGTTAGTGCTCACCGGTCGGTACAAAAAGCTATCCAATATTGCATAGCAAGGTGTCCTTTAGGAAGTTGATAGTGGCAGACAACATGTCGTCCTGAAGCTGTCGATAAATTGTAGAGAAGTCGTAGTATACCGAATACAATTGTGGACAAGTAGTGGTGTCGTAACCCTGCATACTAATCACTGTAGATAGTAGAGTAATGGGTGTTCGACTGAGACAATTAGATGTGGCATTAGAGTTTCATTTCCAATATTTAATTACCAACTGAAATTGTTGCAGGTAATTGATCCACTCGATTTGTTAAGTTGTCTATAGTTTCAACTGGGATGGAGTGAACTGTAGAGGCTTATGGTCAGTGAGGATGACCGTTTATTTTCCAAGAATGTATTTTCTCCATTGCTTAAGAACTTTCACAATGGCATACTTTTGTTTTTTATACGCCGAATACCTTATAGAAGTGTTGCTGAAAGTATCAGAATGAAATGTGACTAGGTGGCCTAACTGATTGATCACTGCACCGAGAGCATAGTCTGATGCATCTATCTCAATCTCAAAGGGATGATGCAAATCAGGTAACATAAGTAATGGTGCAGTACAAATCTTGTTTTTGAGTTGTTCAAAAGCTTGTTGTTGTGTCAGTGTCCATTTAAAGACAATTTTCCCATTTCCTTTATTCAACTGATTCAAAGGCCATGCGATGTGGCTGAATCCAAGTATGAACCATCGATAGAAATTCACCAAAACAAGAAAACTTCTTAGTTAATGAATGTTTTGAGGAATGGGACAATATTTGAGGATCTGTACTTTTTCTGGGTCAACATGAATGCATGCAGAGTCAATTACATACCCCAAATATTTGATGATGGTCATCGCAAATGAGCATTTTTCCATGTTCAGATATAGTTGATGTTGTTGGAGGGTGTTGAAGAATTGTCGAATTTGTTTGACATGTTCTTTCCATGATCGACTGAAAATCAGGATATCGTCAAGATAAACAATCACACACTTGCTGATAAAAGGTCGTAGAAGGTCATCCATATATCTCATGAAGGTTGTAGGTGCATTGGTTAGGCCGAAAGGCATGACTAACCAGTCAAGCAATCCTTCCTTGGTCTTCAAATTCATTTTCCATACATTGATGGAATCGATCAGAATTTGATGATATCTCGACTTAAGGTCGAGTTTCGTAAAGAAATTAACACCTTTCAAATTGTCGATGACTTCATCTATCCATTGAAGATGATATCTGTTCTTTACTAAAATTTTGTTGAGAGACCGATAGTCGATGCATATCTCCCAAGTCCCGTCTTTATTTGGAACTAATACGATTGTACTTTCAGAAAGAGAGGAGATGGGAAGGATATGTCCCTTGTCGATCAAATCCTGTATTTTCCTCCAAATTTCTTCATTCTCGAGAATGGATCTTCTGTAAACAGATGCATTAGGTAATGAAGAACTAGGAACAAATTCAATGGAGTGTTTTACTTGAAAATGCAGAGGTACTCCATTCGGATCTTGAAATAAGTCCTGGTATTCCTCAAGAATGTGGTCGATTTGTTGTTGTTATCGAGAACTGTGTTGGTTGATGAGTCGACTTGTTGTTGTAGTCTTCTTGGAATGTTGAGGCTTTATCATAATTAATGCGAACTTCTGAGCATGATTGATAATCTTCTTTTTTTGTGATGCAGTTATCATAGAAACCATTGATGTAGGTTGTCACTCTAGTATGTCGAACCATTGATTTTGATTTTTGACAATCACCTTTTGAGATCATGACTGATATGTACCATTTCAATCCTATAGGTAAGGTTTTCCAAATAGCGCGTCGGCTACCGAAAGTGGTACCATGTCACAAAGTACTTCATCTTCAAAAGGCTTAATGAAGTAGGTGAGTCTACATTGGCTTGTGATTCTTAATTCCTATCAATCCTTCATCCAACCGATTTTGTAAGGCTAAGGATGTGGAGTGGTGAAAATACCTAACTTCTTCACTAGGTATTTGGAAATGATGCTCTTCTGGATACCATTATCCACAATCAGATGTAATATAGTTTTCTTAACCTATATCTTTGTATGCAACAGGAATTCACGTTCCTCCTCATTGATGATAGTCAAGTCTATCGAAGTGGTCAAAGTTGAAGCCAAGAGGGTTGATGCATCTAGATTAGATTCTACAAGGTTCTGTTGAACCAGTCAGATGTCAACATTTTTTCCAAAAATGTCTTCCGAGCTTTGCATTCTGACATATCATGCCATGCTGAATTCTGATAATCACACCATTTCCCAGTAGGAACTTGTTTGTTGTGATGCTTCTCATCTATATGAAAGTTCTTCTTGCGATGATAGGGTTTTGGTGGAGTCGGTTGAGAAGGATTCTTAAATTTGTCGAAGTTGGATCGTGACTTCTTGTTGGATGCTTGACTTGTTGGTTTGTTTGTGAAACATGCTTTTCCTTTTTGTTTAGCTTCAATCTTGCTAGCGTAATGACAGTCAGGAGACTCTATTTCTTGCTAAATGTACAGGGATAAATCACTGACATACTTCAGGACAAGCAATTTCTCTTATTCTTGGACGCCAATTCTATCCATGAGTCGATAGAACTCGTTGGTGTAACTCCACATGGACTAGGCTTTCCATTTCCTTATTTGTTGCCACTTCTTATACTATTGTTCAAGATACTTGGGTGGGTAGAACTCCTTTCATATGTGTTTGATAAATTTTACCCATGTGTCTATGGGGTCATCTTCTTTTTCCATATTTGTCAATAAATTTTCCCACTAGCAGTGTATGGAGGTTGACATCTTCAAGGATGCAATCATGATCCTTTCCGCTTCGAAGAGTTGATTCACAGAATAGTAAGATTCTAGTTGTTGTACCCAATTATCGACAGATTTTGTGTCAATCTTTCCTTCAAGATTTGGTATTTCCAGATTCATTTGAACTTTGAAGGGGCTGATTTTATCTAAGTGAAGTCACGTTGAGGATTCCTCGGATTTCGAAGAGAATCACATGAGAATCTCACTAAATTGGGAAACCATTTCGGTCCGCTAGAGATCCAGTGCTTTTTCTATGAGTTGTTCTGCCTCGTCAGTTGCATGTCTATTGTCTACTTCTTCAGCCATATTTTCTGAAGTCAAAGGAGGTGTTTGCTTGTGTTTCCGATTTTGCGAGCATGTTTGAACATGCATAAGTTAAATAACTTCGATGGAAATGCTGAAGTAACTTAGGCTCTGAACAAGATCAAGCTCTGATATCGATGATACAGGTTGTGCCTAGGTGCATGTTGGGGACAACAGTCGACTGAATGAGTCGAGCACTGTTATGGCGGAAGCATAGAAAAAAGAAAAAGTAAATCAGGAAACACACTATCGACAGAAAGTATGCGCACAGGAAATAGTCAAGAATTCGAACCAATTTCTATTATTACTTCTTCTCTATGAAGGTTGGTTGATTGTTACAATATTGTACATGTTTATATATAATGATGAGATGCTTGGGTGAATTCCCATTGCATTCATTTACAAGAAGTTATAACAGTTCAGAAGTTCAACCGTCATAGACGACTGGAAGACAGAGACATTTTGTCAATGTTCGACAAGTTCCAACAAGGCATGCTAATATGTTGTATGTCGAGCGCGAAACATGTCGAGGTATGTCGAGGTTGGGTGTGTCGAGTTTCAGACTTGTCAAAGCCGATGTTGAACCTATTGAAGTAGTCGAAGTGCTAGACTTTGTCGAAGTTTGACAACATTCCAATTGCTAATTGGATCACTAATAATCTAGATAATCCATAATTTTAAGAATAAATAGATTTAGTAATCATGATTGGACCCATAAATTGCAAGACAATATTACTTGCTTCCCTACACATCCATATTTGTTTTTCTAGTTTATGGGCATCATCTTGCTTTACATTGTAACCATTAGCGAAATATGTGACAAATTGTGCAATAGGCATAGCCAATGCTTGGAGCATGTATTTGTTAGGATTGTTTGTAATATTTTTTGCTGCAAAGAGATGGATTGTTGTGCCAAATATTGAATTGTCCTCTATTGACAATAATATATTAGTCCTAAATAAGAGGAGGCTTTGGTGTTCCAAGTTTGGCGTAGCATTGTGGATGCGTGTCAATAATTGTTAGAAGCAAAGTTGGATGACATTACTACCCATTTGATAGAATATTGTTTCCAAAATATAAACCCTTTATGAATTTAATTGTAAAATCATGGTTTCAAATCCAATTCCATAACCAATTACACTTCTTATTTCAAACCATAGGATGCAAGATTCCATGATTTTTGGTTTATATAATCTTGATATAGTGTATCTTGTATTCATACAAAAAGTATTTTCTATCTAGTATCTAGTAGAATTTCAAATTTTGGGTGGTTGGATGATAATCTTGACACCACTTTTCGTGATTTTTCTTTGATGTTGTAATTAGGACCACAATCTTAAACACAAAATAATTGCAATTTGTTCCTTGTTTGATACCATATTTTCTCTTCTTTTCTTTTTTAGCATGAAAATCTATAACGTTTTCTCACTTGTCAAAAGTATCTTCGTTGATGACATCCTTAACATTCTACATTGACATTTTTCATTGTTTGATCTCAATTCTTTTTGTGCTTGAAATCAGTGTTTGGACTTCACACTAACTTTCCTTTGGTATAGAGTTGTATGTATGTTATGCTTATGTTTTTATCTTATATGTAAAATGAATAACGAGGATGTAAAAATCAATGTTAAGAACATCAGCAAGTCACCATAGACTAATTTAGTTGGGTGGATACATTAAGTAGTAGGCATACATTTAAAGATAGAGTGATCTTTATTCATTGAAGTAACAAATCTAGCCAATTTTTAATAATGTGTTGCTCACCTTATAAATCTACCTTGGGTTATGGCAATTTCCAAAACTCACCTAACTCGTGGAATTGGTAGAAGGAATATCAAGGTGTTTACTCCAACCATTCAACCTAATATCCCCAACCTACACCCAACTACAACATCACAAAGGTTGTATCTTTAAGGAATTGTCTTGCTATGTGATTAGTATTCAATAAATCAGCATGGCATTCCATCATGTTGACCCTATAATCAAGCATTCCCATTCTCACACAGGCATTAAATACCATCGAGAGGGGGGGGGTGACATGTAAATGAAGCCGTACAGAGCCATGCAAATTCAAAATCATCAAATCATATATGAATAGTTTATGAAGACAGGGCTTTGTTGTTGTTGCATTATCATATAATGGGAAGTTTTAAATCCATGTAGTGACAATTATGAAAGCTAACTACTTGAATAAAACTTCCAACAACCCATTTTAATAAAATTGTAAAAATTAAATTGTATTTATATTAATAATGACATCAAACATGTTATTATGTTAACATCATACCACATCTCAACAAACATTTATTTATTTATATAATTTAACTTCAGTACAACTACATGAGTGCATACTTGGCATGTGGCTCCAATAAATAAATAAATGTTTGATCTCAGAGTGGTAGTAATAACTCCCTTGGAAACCTTCATAGATTTAGAATGTTAATCTTGCAACGATACCTTATATTTTTTTACACATTACGACGGCCATTGTAGCACACATATTTCCTGAAAAATAGGGTCAATCAATTAGGCTCACACGGGGTGGTTCCTCATAGGCTAGTGACAGACGACGAAGGCCTGAGAGGAACCACACCCTTAAAAACGCCTTCAACGTAATAAACTAATGAACTTACCTCTCTCTAAACATGGTAGTGATGATGTGGCATCTTGGTGATAGTTTGGTAGTGATGGTGTGACACCTTGGTGATGGTTTGTTAGGTGACAGATGGTCCACGTGTATATAAATGTTGCATCAAGGTTTATAGAACATTAGATATTTGATAAGATAATTAGTTTGATGACGATTAGTAATATTGCTTCAAATATTAATTTTAACCTTGGTCTATATGTATATAAATGTTGCATCAAGGGCGTTAGTGTGTTATATGTTTGTTAGGATAATACGTTTAGTGACAACCAGTGAGATTCTTTTATAGATTTTCTATATGCGTGGGATAAAGAGAAACTAAAATGATCTATTATTTCGGTATTTTTTTCTCTATTTCTAGTCAAAATCATGAATGTAAATTATAGTCTCTTATTTTGCAATTTCAACAATTAGATTTAGTCATCCTACACTAAATGCAGTGTTTTAAGACTACCCAAATCGTTAAAACTATGATTTGAGGAACCAAAATTAGGGTTTCTATTATTCTACCTTTGTAGGATTCTGATGGATCAGGGCATTTTGGTTGTGAGGTATACTTCCCTGATTTTTTAGGCCTCATTTGAGTTTTTAACTTTTGGTCAATATTTTAACCCTAAATCGAAAGTTTAATTAACCTTCAATAAACTATGAATGTGTTTATTTCATTAACAATTATCATTTAATCAAGGGAAAAATACTTTTCTTGAATGTTGGAAAGATAACTTTCTATAGGATCTTCCAAAATGTTGTTTATCCTCTCTTCCCAAAAGTGTGACACAATTGTCCAAGAAATTAATTAATGATTATATGTACTCCATGATCTACCAATGTGAGATTGATAGCAGTTGAGGAAAATCTTACAATATTAAATATGACCTGGATGTCAATTTAGCTTCTTCTTGGTATTATAATATTTATGGAAAGTAAGTAGGGAAAAGTTCATAATCTGTTGGTGGTTTTCATATAAGAATCCTTAGCATGTGGTGATTCAATATTGAATGAACTTAGGATTCTATCGCATGTATGGGAATTTGTGGGTATTGATGCTTCTGGTAGGTCTGGGGGCTCATAATCGAATTGAAATATGGATTTTTTCTATGTATTAAGAGTTTGGAATCCTTGACAAGTTTGGTCTCTGTACTCTTGTCTCAAAAATTTAGGAAGTCTTACATTTTCTTAAATATTTATGGACCTTATCAACATTGAGTAGATTATTGTGAGAAATGATTAAGATAAGGTCTCTTATCAATGGATAGACTTATTCTTTGCGTAGATCTCAATTTCACCTTGGGTGAATATGAGATATGGGGTTTGAATTCCCATAAGCATACATTATCAAAGTATTTTTCCCAAAATATGGAGGATTTATCCTTATTTGACGTTCCTCCAACTTTATTAAAAATGACTTGGATGAATATGAGAATTGGTTTAATAAGATAGGAAAAGAATTGGAGATATTTCTAATTAATCAAATATCCTTAATATCGATTGCTTGCACTAAATAATGGTTTGGGGAAGGAGGGAAATCTTATCATTTTTCGTTTTTCTGGAATTGAAGACAACCTAGAAAAAGCCTCCCAGTACTTTCAAATTTGATTCAACTTGACTGGAGGATGATGAGTATTTACAAATAATAAAAATAGTTTGGACTCCATTTGATTCAACTAGCCCTATTTTTTCATGATTATAGTTTCAGAACAACTTAAATAATGTTAAATCTCTTTTAGTTACCTAGGAAGGTTAAAGGAGGAGTAAACATGTTGTTGAACTCTAAAGGATTAATTCCATGTTGGAATCCTTTCACACTGGTAATGTGGAATATTTTTCTATAAATGACCAAAAATGATATATAGTAGATCTCAAGGCTAAGAGAATGAATATTTTACTCGAGGAAGAATCATATTTGAAACTAAAAAGTAAATCCATTTGGATATGAAAAGGGGATGACAACTCCAAATATTTCCACAATTTTATCAGTCACAAACAGAATATAAATTCTTTGTGGTAGATAAAGGAGAATCATGAGAGCGTGGTAGCTATATTCGAGAACTTATCTAAAGCAGGAGTGAATCACTTTAACAAATTTTTCAAGAATTATGAGAGGGCATATGTTGCCCAAATTCTTACACTATGTTCTCTCTTCTAATCCTTTGTCAGTGATGAATAGAACATGGCTTTACAAGAAGTTGTGTTCCTTTAAGAACTGAAGGAGTCATTCCAATATATGTAGAAGAGCAGAAGCCATGGTCCTAATGAATAAGATGTGGAACTTTTTACAACCTTCATGGATATCTTTGAGCTATATTTACTTGCATTCAGTAGGATCCTAATAAATTTCAACGTTTCATTCATTGAAATCATCCCCAAGAGTGAAAGAGGTGTCAATTTTGAAGAATGCAAGCCTATATCCCTATGCAATTGCATTTACAAATTAATTTCTAAGGTTTTACAAGGAGGAATAGAGGTATTCTATCTAGGGTCGTCCTTCAAGAGTAATGTTCTTTCCTGGAAGTTAGCAAAATACACAATTCCACATGTACTGCTCAATAGGTCTTGCATACAACAAAGTTGAAGAAGATATCAACAACGATGATAAAAGGTTGATCTCTCCAAAGAATATGATCATGTTGATTGGACTTACTTAAGGTTGGTGTTGCTTCAGGTTGGGTTTCAGCTGGAATTTGTAAATTGGATTTTATCTTGAGTTCAAATAGTCTCCTTTGTTGTACTTATTAATGGATCAACGTCGCCTTTTTTTAGGACAAAATAGAGGTTTGAGACAGGGCTATCCCATTGCCCCTCTTCTATTTCTAACTATCATGGAAGGTTTGAGTAGATCCATTCATCATGCAAATATCAATGGGTCCTTGAGAGGGATCAAGATAGGGGGTAATGTATATATTTCACATCTTCTCTTTGTAGATGAAACATTTCTCTTCTCTTATGGAACCAGGAGGGATATATTAAATTAAAGGATTTCTTGGACTTATTTACAATAACTATAAGAATGGACATAAATGTTAATAAGTTCATTTTTTTCATTTATGAATTTGGAGCCAAAAGCAGTTACTTGGATCCAATCATAGTTTGATTTTGATATGGTGGATATCCATATTGGTATAAAGTATTTGGGTTTCATTATAAATACCAAATATTACCATAGGGGGGGCTGGGCTTGTCTCATTGGAAAGTGGACAATAGCCTTTCAAAATTGGTGCAATAAGTGGCTTTCTCTTGGTGGGAGATTTGTTTTGAGGAAATCAATGCTTGAGGAAATTCCTATGTTTTGGATCACCTTGAAATATGATCCTACAGGTACTTTGGATCACATTATAAATTTTTTTTTATATGGAGTGGAAGCTCAGAAGAGAAGGATTTTCATTAGGTTTCTTGGCACAAACTATCCCTTCCCAAATATTTATGGGGATGGTATAAATTGAGCACATAGATTTGTAGACAAACACACTCGTCACAAAATAGATCTCATAATTTACTCAGCAATTGAAGAATGAAACAGTGCAAAAATGGCTTGCAACTGTGAATACTTTCATTAATCAAAAGTAATTAGATAATAATTAGAATGAAGTACAATGGATTTAATAGCCACATGCAATTCGAATCCATATGAGGAAATTTGAATTGATTAGAATCTACTTGACTGTAGGTAACTAAGACCTTGTCTAAATCACTATCGGAGGACTCAATAGTTAACTGACCTTGTCTAAACCATAACCAGAGTTCATCAAAGTTCTAAAACACAAATCAAGTGTTACATTCAGTGTTAAATAAGGCTAACTGACTATGGTAGGTGAGAAATGTGCCCCTCCTGAGTGCAGCCATGCAAACCTAGCGTTAACTGAATGTAGAGGACTAGAACTGAATGTAACTGACTCCTAACTTAGCTTGACTAGTCACCAACTGAACTGAACTGACCTTGGTTGGTTTCTGCAGTCCTAGTGGATCCTAAATTGTAGGGATTGGTCTAGGAGGATCCTAAACTAATGCATGCAAGTGCAATCAGTGGCAGTAGGCCTCAATTAGTGTTCCCCACACTATAGTAACTAAAACATGTGCCCCAATTAAGCCAAGTGGACCCAATGGTGTTAGTGACTAAAAATAGAGTAGATGGACTCTCGATTTAGACATGACTCATGATTTAGACATATGACCAAATTGGACAAGGGAGGATTAATAATCCTAACACCCCTCTTGAATGCTAACTTGGACAATCTATGGGCCTTGTTAACTAAGACCATAGGTCACCCATTACATGAAGTAAAATAAAGTAAGTGCTTAATACAAGGAGCTGGGGAAAAAACCACATGGGAAAAAACCCCCCCCTCTATCTAAGCAGGTAGAACTAGGTCTCAAGTTTGAAAAACTTGAAAATATGTTGCTGCAATCTTCATCTATGTGAGGTAGCGAAGAAACATTCATGGTGTGTTGTGCACAGGTATTCTGGGGCCTGGCATGTAGACTTCTCCTTCTTCTCCAAAAATGATGATGGAAGCAAGGAGGAATATAACCTTTGTTTCTTGTTGGATGAAGAGGTGTATGATCATACCCATTCTTTTGAATGTAGTGAGACTAAGCCCTTTCCATATAGCATCTTATAGGGAGTCTATTGCATCTCTCTGAAGGAGGTAATATTGCATGGCATAGCGCAAGGGTATTTCCTTTCTGAGTGTCAGGTGAGTTTCCAGTCATATTCCTAGCTTCCAGTTTGGAAGTAGGGACTGAATCTAGATTTGAGTCACCCTGAATCTCAATATCATAAACTAATAAAGATGGATCTGCAATACTAGTAGAAGTTGCAAAAGAAGTAGATGCAATGATTTTACCTTCCCTTGCAAGTAGCTGCTGAGAGTGCACCGGTTCTAGAGGAGGCATGAAATGTGAGAAATTATATGCTTTTGAAGCATGATTTGCAATACCCTTCGCTATGATGTTCCGAGTAGATATATCTATTATCTCCATTAAGTTAGGACCAAAGATCACTCACTTTGGAGATCCATTATGGGTCATCTAATAGACAGATAACATGTTTGAATCTAGGGAGGGAACAAATAGCACATCTTTGAACCTTCCATGTTCAAGCTTGACAGAGCCCTTCCCTTTTGTTTTGAATTTACTATTATTGCCCATTTGAATACTAGGACCATTAAAGGACTGAAAATAAGATAATAACTATCTAGATGCATCCATATGGTTGGAAGCTCCAGAATCAATGAGGAAGACATGTGCTGATGTGTAGCAAGCCTTTAGTGCATGGCCTTTCCCTTGGTATTCCTCATCTTCTTCTTCAGAGTCATCCTTCCTTGTGCTAGAAGGTACATAAATGTTATGTTTCTTCAAAAGAAGAGCCATTTCATCAAGTTTTCTTCTCATACAGGAGCTTTCTGAATGAAATCCCCTTCCACAGTAAGAGCAGAGGACCTTGCCTTTGCCATTATTCTTGCTTCTCTTCGAACCTGAAGTCTCTTTTGACTGCTCATTCTTCACATGAGACTCATCTCTTTTCTTCCCTTTGTAATTCGCCACCTTATCTCCTCTTGCAACCAGAGCTTGATCTTTGGAAGATCGAATGATCCCCATTTGGATCAATTTATCATTCTCAAAAATGAGAGATTGGATGAAGGCATTAAGAGTGAGCATCTTCCAATTTGGAGTAGTGAGCCTTACTATTTGGAAGGTTGATACAAAGATTGAGTAGTATGCATTGAGCTTTATGAGAATGGCAAGGATGAGCTGATCTTCATCCTTCTCCACTTTGCATTGCTTCAACTGATATATCAGGTTCTTGAACTTTGTGAAGAATTCATTCAGTGATTCAAAGTTGGATGGATTAAGAGTGATCAGATCATTTTCTAGCTGATGGATCCTCATCTCATCCTGCTTATCAAATAAGGAGGCAAGCTTGTCCCAAATATCCTTGGGAGTCTTCAATATTTGGATGTGGAATCGAAGATCTCGAGAAACTGAGGAGAACAAGTGTCTATGGGCTTCATCAAGCCTATTCAAGTACTTTTCTTTGTCATGATCTAAAGCTAGCACTGCCTCTGTTTCTTCTATGAGTCTGAAGAGCTGCTTGGTGTGGAGCATTACCACCATGTCTTCCTTCCACTGGTGATAGTTGAAGGGAGTGAGAGGCTCTACTGGATGAACCATTTTGAATGCAGTAAGAAGGATTGAGCTACTATACTGAATGCAGTGAGAAAAAAAGGGCTGCTTGTAGTGAATGCTATGAGAAGAGCTGATAACCTATCACACAATCAAACATAGAAAGTAAGGTCAACAGTATGCACCTTTGGAATTTTCTTCACACCCAGCATAGTTGATCAAGCAAGCTTGATCAACAATTTCCTAACTTGGGATATTAAGTGGTAAATTCTCCGCTTCTAGTGCAGTACTGGAAGGAGCAATTTTGCTAAAAAAAATGATCCAGCTGGAGATCTGGGGAGGAGAGGTGCCTTGACTGCCAAGGCTCTGATACCATATAAATTAAGCACATAGATATGTAGACAAACACACAACTCACAAAATAGATCTCATAATTTACTTAGCAATTGAAGAATGAAACAGTGCAAAAATGGCTTGCAACTATGAATGCTTTCATTAATCAAAAGTAATTAGATAATAATTACAATGAATTACAATGAATTACAATGGCTTTAATAGCCACATGAAATTCGAATCCACATGAGGAAATTCGAATTGATTAGACTCTATTTGACTGTAGGTAACTAAGACCTTGTCTAAATCACTATCGAAGGACTCAATAGTTAACAGACCTTGTCTAAACCATAATCAGAGTTCATTAGAGTTCTAAAACACAACTCAAGTGTTACATTCAGTGTTGAATAAGGCTAACTGACTATGGTAGGTTAGAAATGTGCCCCTCCTGAGTGCATCCATGCAAACCTAGCGCTAACTCAATGTAGAGGACTAGAACTAAATGTAACTGACTCCTAACTTAGCTTGACTAGTCACCAACTGAACTGAACTGACCTTGGTTGGTTTCGGCACTCCCAGTGGCTCCTAAATTGTAGGTATTCATCTAGGAGGCTACTAAGTTGATGCATGCAAGTGCAATCAGTGGCAGTAGGCCTCAATTAGTGTTCCCTACACTTTAGTAACTGAAACAGGTGCCCCACTTAAGCCAAGTGGACCTAATGGTGCTAGTGACTAAAAATAGACTGGATGGACTCCTGATTTAGCATGACTCCTGATTTAGAAATATGACGAAATTGGACAAGGGAGGATTAATAATCCTAACAAATGGGGACTCAAGCCCCCATTCTATTTTTCTAAAACTTTAGTTGTAAAGGGGGTCTAGAGAATTGTAAAGGGGGGTGGAATTTGGGTTAAATTTGCTAACATTAATTACATTCTCCCTCTTACCATTGAGGAATGGTTTGGGTATACTAATAAGTATTTAAAAAATGTTTCTACTATGTGCAAATCAATTATTATGTCTTTTGATGTCATTGGGGAATTGTTAGTATGGAGTGTGGGTGATAGTAGAAGCATAAGTTTAGGGATTGATCCATTGACATGGATTATAGAATCCCTCATAATTCTAGTGTCTATGACTGAATATCTAATGGATCAGATTTACTTATTTTTAGGACATATTGGTGATGACGTGAATACTACCCATCTTCGAAAAGCATGACTTAAGGAAGAATATTTGGGCTTCGAGGATGAAGAAAGAGAATAGTGTGAAGAATATATTAAGGCCTTACATGAATTCCATATTGATTTTATGGACAGAGAGTGTAATGTACCAAAGGGATTATTTGGCACACTAGGGAAAATACATATCGTAAAAACACAAAATACTAGGTTCTAGAAATGGAATGGGACTGACTAAATTTGTTCAAACAGTGATAGGCCCTTCTCAAACTCATAATCCTAATGGAAAGGATATGTATAAAGGTAATTATAGGTCTACACAAAATATCATAACTACATCATATCAGAATTCATTCATAGAATAACAAGAATGTTGCACAATCTCAAGTTTCCTTTGCACATAGCACTAGAGCCATTTAGGTTTTGAACATCTGTGACACTAGAGTCTACTTCCAGGATCCTAGGAAACCTATCATATAAAAATTGTATTCTTGATATGTAATAGGTATAAATCACAATTTTATAGGAAGTTTTTCGTAATTTGGAAGCCAAATTTTAACTAGGATCTCTCCGAGAATGATTAGCTAGTTTTGATTGAAGGCTCCCCAAATGAACTCAAACACTGTTGAAATTAAAAAATAAGACATGTTTGATGTTAATTAAGGTCATAAAAAACTTAAAAAATAGAAATAATTTGAATTCACTGAGTAAAAGTTCAATTACTAAAAGATCATTGAGATCTACACAATTTCTATGCAATTCTAGATAGGATCTTGGAGATAACTTTAGAGATGGAAAATTATTTATTTAAATACCTTCAAGACTGATACAAATGGTTAAAAATAAAACATTAAATTTATATTGGATTCCATAAGTCTTCATCATTACATCGTGGCTTTACTGCTTCATATAATGATAGAGAATAGAAGAGAAAGAAGAAGAATATGAATATTCAAAATGTGGCTTGATGTATTTGAGTTATAGGAAGGATCATATGCAATATCCTACAAGACAAGAATCATAAAGTTTCATATGTACAAGAGAATAAAGATGAATTTGCAGATGTAGAAGAGAAGAATGATAAGCCCCAATGGTCTGGTCACTCTACAAAGAGCCTAGTCATATATTCGTGGGTAGATCCCAACATGGTTGGTGACATCACCGAGGGTGGATGCCAGTATTACTGGTCATACCACTAAGAGTATATCCCAACATGGTTTTTGGAATCCTCAGAAGGAATATCCTATGAAATTTCTTCATATCTTCGAATAGGAAGATCCCAACGGAATTTAGTCCAGTGGGAAAGAACACTCTCTTGTTGAGAGTGGTACTAGTATTTGTCTGCTAAGGATGGTATTTCATATGATAGTACTCTCTTGATGAGAGTGGTCCTACTTTCATTTTCAAAAGATATCCTGCATTCATTTTTGAACAATAGTATCCTTGTTGAGGATGGTCTTGCATACAAGAACACTCTCTTGTTGAGAGTGGTCCTAGAACTTGTTTCATAAGGATGGTATTATGGATGATAATAATCTCTTAATGATAGTGGTCCTACATTCGTTTGTGAATGAGATCCTGCATTCATTTGTATATGACAGTATCCTTGTTGAGGACAGTCCCACAGACAAGAACACTCTATTGTTGAGAGTGGTCCTAGCAATTTTTCGGGTGAGGATAGTATTACGGGTGATAGTACTCTATTAATGAGAGTGGTCCCTCATTCATTTACAGATGATATCCTACATTCATTTGCGGATGATAGTATCCGTGTTGAGGATGTTCCTATGGAAAATTACATTCTCTTGTGGGGAGTGGTCCTAGCACTTGTCGATTGAGGATGTGTTATATTTTTAAAATATTTATGCACAATAAGAAGAATATCACTGAAAGAATGAAAAACACATCAAGACAACAAAGACACAAATATTTATCCTGGTAAACCCTCATGGGGAATAAACCCCCCCAAAAATTCCTCAATATAGAATCCAACCAAGTATAGTGTAAGACCACAAGACTAAGATAAACTGCTTCTCCTCCTCCAAACGAACTCCTCTTTTTCTCTATAGTGAACTTGATGGAACTGCGAGGATGTCCAAATGAGGAGACCGCCTCATATATTTATACAAATTGGTTGTGAATTCTAATAACCAAATAAGGACGACTCCACCTTCCCAACATGGCTGAATTGACCTAGGAGACAATAAAAGACATTTTAATAATTATTTAATGGGTATTATTGACCCGAATTAAAACTAAGGATTACCTTAAGACTTTACATGACCAATTACATCAATGAAATCCCTAATTGGAGGAACAACATATTGGTAAAGGAGGGATAACAACAATATTATTAAAAGTACAATTATAATATTTTCCCTAGTTAAATTATTTCAACACTCCCTCTTAAGAAGGAAGGTGTTCTACATCAACAATAACAAAAAAAATTATTGTTGTACAACTGACTGGTGATTTATATGTCATAGGAATTTTTGTAAGGACATCATCATAAGCATCCTCTTCATCATGGAACATCATCATTGTGGAACATCACCATCATAGAACATCATCATGATATGAAACATCATCATTACAAAACATCAACATCGTGGAACATCATATTCATCTCCAACATCATCATCATCTACAACATCACCAATATGTGAATATTGAGACATCATCAATATGTGAATATTGGGACATCATCATCATATGCAACATAAGTATGTGATACTAGGACATCCTCATCATCTGCAACATTAGTATGTGAATACTGGAACAACAACATGATCATTAGCATGTTAGTGTTGAAAACAAAATCATCAACAAATAAATGGTATATCATCATATGCATCATCAACATGGATATGTTGGAACAACATCATCATCATTAGCATAAAATGATAAGACAACATCCTCAGCAACAGCAACATAAAGTGTTGGGACCACAACCACATCAACATCATTAGCACGGAGTGTTAGGACCACAACCCCATCAACATTATTATCAATAGAAAGTGATAAGACCAAAACCACATTATCAACACAAAGTGATGGGACCACAACCACATCGACATCATCAGCAAAACATGGTGGGACCACAACCACATCAACATCATCACCACAAAGTGTTGGAACTACAACCACATCAATAGCACAGAGTGTTGGAACCACAACCACATCATCAACATAGAGTGTTGGAACCACAACCACATCATCAACTTGGAGTGTTGAAACCACAACCACATCATCATCACAAAGTGTTGGAATCATCTGAAGCAACATCATGGTGGGAAATATGGTAGACCCAACTATCCTTTTCTGGATTATTAATCCTTTCAGACCAAACAATCCTAGACAAAATATCTATATACCTAGAGACCAAACAATCCTAGACAAAATATCGATATACCTGGAGACCAAACAATCCTAGACCAAAATATTGATATACACTTGATTCATAATGCATTTATATATTCATGCATGTTATGGTTATCTCATGTAACTGATATAAAAAATTGATTACACAGTGATCAACAATTGTTTTTCATACTATATATAGATTATATATATATATATACTTGATTCATAATGCATTTATATATGCATGCATGTTATGGTTATCTCATGTAATGGTTATGTCGATGTAAACCAAAATCCTAGAAACAAGCAGTCAAAGCACCAACAGGATGGGATATTACCTAAATTTAGAGAGAGAGAAAAATGTTAAAGTACGTCTTGATATCAATGTAGTACCAGCTAAGTATATGCACAGTCATGTTCCTAAACCATTTCTAGATCACTCTTCTAAAGCCAAATATCATCACTGTAAAATAAATACTACTAGAGGACTTCTTACTCAAAGGGTGAGGCTTTTTGTTTCTACAATGATTCGATTCTTACACCATAAATTAAGCCTTGATTTGGAAAAGAAAATTATTGGACAAAATTATGAGCAAAGAAAAACCTGCTATAGATGAACTTCCCAAACCCTTTGTATTTAAATTAAATTGCTAGTCAAGTAACAATGCCACATCACTTATAGATATTGTTTCTTCCTTGGGAGGAGAAGAAAGAGTATATGGCTATGTTCTTTATATCTTTTACTTCATAATGTGTAATTGGAGTTTAGTAAAGAGGTTATGCAATCCCATACCTTTCTTATTTGATTTGAATATGTTTGACCATTTATTTTGAGCCACTAGGGTCTCCACTTCAGGTTTAGGTTTGAAAGGTTGTGATGTTGTTGGTGGATTTTGAAAGCTTTGGAATTGGATTTTGATAAGTAAAGAATAGTTAATTAGTTAATTGTAGTTTTAAAATAAGATTAATAGGTTTATTAACAGTTAGCGAAATGTAACAGACCATTCATTCGTTCACCTGTCTGCTCTGAAATTAGGGAAGCTATCAGAAATATTTGAGAGGAGGATTTCAAAATAGATTCAATATTTTATGTAAATGCAATGGCATTGACGTGTGCATACAAGGGTATGCACATTATGACAGCCATTGTAGCACATATATTTCCTGAAAAATAGGGTCAATCAATTAGGCTCACACAAGGTGGTTCCTCATAGGCTAGTGACAGACGACGAAGGCCTAAGAGGAACCACACCCTTAAAAACGCCTTCAACGTAATAAACTAATGAACTTACCTCTCTCTAAACATGGTAGTGATGATGTGGAATCTTGGTGACAGTTTGGTAGTGATGGTGTGACACCTTGGTGATGGTTTGTTAGGTGACGGATGGTCCACGTGTATATAAATGTTGCATCAAGGTTTATAGAACATTAGATATTTGATAAGATAATTAGTTTGATGACGATTAGTGATATTGCTTCAAATATTTTCTAGGTCTCATTTGAGTTTTTAACCTTGGTCTATATGTATATAAATGTTGCATCAAGGGTGTTAGTGTGTTATATGTTTGTTAGGATAATACGTTTAGTGACAACCAGTGAGATTCTTTTATAGATTTTCTATATGCTTGGGATAAAGAGCAACTAAAATGCTCCATTATTTCGGTATTTTTTTCTCTAATCCTAGTCAAAATCATGAATGTAAATTATAGTCTCTTATTTTGTAATTTCAACAATTAGATTTAGTCATCCTACACTAAATGCAGTATTTTAAGACTACCCAAATCGTTAAAACTATGATTTGAGGAACCAAAATTAGGGTTTCAATTATTCTACCTCTGTAGGATTCTGATGGATCGGGGCATTTTGGTTGTCAAGTATACTTCCCCGATTTTTTACGCCTCATTTGAGTTTTTAACTTTTGGTCAATATTTTAACCCTAAATCGAAAGTTTAATTAACCTTCAATAAACTATGAATGTGTTTATTTAATTAACAATTATCATTTAATAAAGGGAAAAATACTTTCCTTGAATGTTGGAAAGATAACTTTCTATAGGATCTTCAAAAATGTTGTTTATACTCTTCCCAAAAGTGTGACACAATTGTCCAAGAAATTAATTAATGATTATATGTACTCCATGATCTACCAATGTGAGATTGATAGCAGTTGAGGAAAATCTTACAATATTAACTATGACCTGGATGTCAATTTAGCTTCTTCCTGGTATTATAATATTTATGGAAAGTCAGTAGGGAAAACTACATAATCTGTTGGTGGTTTTCATATAAGAATCCTTAGCATGTGGTGATTCAATATTGAATGAACTTAGCAATCTATCGCATGTATGGGAATTTGTGGGTATTGATGCTTCTAGTAGGTCTGGGGGCTCATAATTGAATTGAAATATGGATTTTTTTCTATGTATTAAGAGTTATGAATCCTTGACAAGTTTGGTCTATGTACTCTTGTCTCAAAAATTTAGGAAGTCTTACATTTTCTTAAATATTTATGGACCTTATCAACATCGAGTAGATTATTGGGAGAAATTATTAAGATAAGGTCTCTTATCAATGGATAGACTTATTATTTGGCTAGATCTCAATTTCACCTTGGGTGAAGCTAAGATATGGGGTTTGAATTCCCACAAGCATACATTATCAGAGTATTTTTCCCAAAAGATGGAGGATTTATCCTTATTTGACGTTCCTCCAACTTTATTAAAAACAAATTGGACAAATATGAGAATTGGTTTTAATAGGATAGGAAAAGCATTGGAGATATTTCTAATTAAACAAATGTCATTAATATTGATTGCTTGCACTAAATAATGGGTTGGGGAAGGAGGGAAATCTTATCATTTTCCCTTTTTCTGGAATTGAAGAAAACCTAGGAAAAGCCTCCCAGTACTTTCAAATTTGATTCAACTTGACTGGAGGTTGATGAGTATTTACAAATAATAAAAATAGTTTGGACTCCATTTGATTCAACTATCCCTATTTTTTCATGATTATAGTTTCAGAACAACTTAAATAATGTTAAATCTCTTTTAGTTACCTAGGAAGGTTAAAGGAGGAGTAAACATGGTGTTGAACTCTAAAGGATTAATTCCATATTGGAAGCCTTTCACACTGGTAATGTGGAAGATTTTTCTATAGATGACAAAAAATGATATATAGTAGATCTCAAGGCTAAGAGAATGAATATTTTTCTTGAGGAAGAATCATATTTGAAACTCAAAAGTAATCCATTTGGATATGAAAAGGGGATGACAACTCCAAACATTTCTACAATTTTATCAGTCACAGACATAATACAAATTCATTGTGGTAGATAAAGGAGAATCATGAGAGCGTGGTAGCTATATTCAAGAACTTAGATAGAGCAGGAGTGAATCACTTTAACAATTTTTCCAAGAATTATGAGAGGGCATATGTTGCCCAAATTCTTACACTATGTTTTCTCTTCCCATCCTTTGTCAGTGATGAATAGAACGTGGCTTTACAGGAAGTTGTTTTCCTTTAAGAATTGAAGGAGTCATTCCAATATATGTAGGAGGATAGAAGTCATGGTCCTAATGAATAAGATCTGGAGCTTTGTACAGCCTTCATGGATATCTTTGAGCTAGATTTACTTACATTCAGTAGGATCCTAATAAATTTCAACGTTTCATTCATTGACCTCATCCCCAAGAGTGACAGAGGTGTCAATTTTGAAGAATACAAGCCTATATCCCGATGCAATTGCATTTAAAAATTAATTGCTAAGGTTATTACATGGAGGAATAGAGGTATTCTATCTAGGGTCATCCTTCAAGAGTAATGTTCTTTCCTAGAAGGTAGGAAAATACACAATTCCACATGAACTTCTCAATAGGTCTTGCATACAACAAAGTTGAAGAATATATCAACAAGCATGATAAAAGGTTGATCTCTCCAAAGAATATGATCATGTTAATTGGACTTACTTAAGGTTGGTGTTGCTACATGTTGGTTTTCAGCTCGAATTTGTAAACTGGATTTTATCTTGAGTCCAAATAGTATCCTTTGTTGTACTTATTAATGGATCAACCTTTCCTTTTTTTAGGACAAAATACAGGTTTGAGACAGGGCTATCCCCTTTCCCCTCTTCTATTTCTAACTATCATGGAAGGTTTGAGTAGATCCATTCATCATGAAAATATCAATTGGTCCTTGAGAGGGATCAGGATAGGGGGTAATGTATATATTTCACATCTTCTCTTTGTAGATGAAAATTTTCTCTTCTTTTATGGAACCAGGAGGGATGTATTAGATTAAAGGATTTCTTGGACTTATTTACAATAACTATAGGAATGGAAATAAATGTTAATAAGTCCATTTTTTTCATTTATGAATTTGGAGCCAGAAGCAGTTACTTGGATCCAATCGTAGTTTGATTTTGATATGGTGGATATCCATATTGGTATAAAGTATTTGGGTTTCATTATAAATCCAAAATATTACCATGGGGGGGCTGGGCTTGTCTCATTGGAAAAGTGGACAATAACCTTTCAACATTGGTGCAATAAGTGGCTTTCTCTTGGTGGGAGACTTATTTTGAGGAAATCAATGCTCGAGGAAATTCCTATGTTTTGGATCTCCCTGAAAAATGTTCCTATAGGTACTTTGGATCATATTATAAATTTTTTTTATATGGAGTGGAAGCTCAGAAGAGAAGGATTTTCATTAGGTTTCTTGGCACAAATTATCCCTTCCCAATTATTTATGGGGATGGGGATGCAATCCCCCATTCTATTTTTCTAAAACTTTAGTTGTAAAGGGGGTTTAGAGAATTGTAAAGGGGTGTGGAATTTGGGTTAAATTTGCTCAACATTAATTACATTCTCCCTCTTACCATTAAGGAATGGTTTGGGTATACTAATAAGTATTTAAGAAATGTTTATACTATGTGCAAATCAATTATTATGTCTTTTGATGGCTTTGGGGAATTGTTAGTATGGAGTGTGGGTGATAGTAGAAGCATAAGTTTAGGGATTGATCCATTGACATGGAGTATAGAATCCCACATAATTCTAGTGTATGTGACTGAATATCTAATGGATCAGATTTACTTATTTTTAGGACATATTGGTGATGACCTGAATACTACCCATGTTCGAAAAGCATGACTTAAGGAAGAATATTTGGGATTCGAGGACGAACAAAGAGAATAGTGTGAAGAATATATTAAGGCCTTACAAGAATTCCATATTGATTTTATGGACATAGAGTGTAATGTACCAAAGGGAGGATTTGGCACACTAGGGAAAATACACATCATAAAAACAAAAAATACTAGGTTCTAGAAATGGAATAGGACTGACTAAATTTGTTCAGACAGTGCTAGGCCCTTCTCAAACTCATAATGTTAATGGAAAGGATATGCATAAAGGTAATTATAGGTCTACACAAAATATCATAACTACATCATATCAGAATTCATTCATAGACTAACAAGAAGGTTGCACAATCTCAAGTTTCCTTTGCACATAGCACTAGGGCCATTTAGGTTTTGAACATCAGTGACACTGAAGTCTACTTCCAGGATCCTAAGAAACCTATCATATAAAAACTGTATCCTTGATATGTAATAGGTATAAATCACAAGTTTATAGGAAGTTTTCGTAATTTGGAAGACAAAATTTAACTAGGATCTCTTTGGGAATGATTAGCTATTTTTGATTGAAGGCTCCCCAAATGAAATCAAACACTCTTGAAATTGAAAAATAAGACATGTTTGATGTTCATTAAGGTCCTAAATGACTTAAAAAATAGAAATAATTTGAATTCACTGAGTAAAAGTTCAATTACTAAAATATCATTAAGATCTACACAATTTCTATGCAATTCTAGATAGGATCTTGGGGATAACTTTAGAGATGGAAAATTATTTATTTAAATACCTTCAAGACTGATTAAAATGGTTAATAATAAAACATTAAATTTATACTGGATTCCATAAGTCTTCATCATTACATCATGGCTTTACTGCTTCATAGAATGATAGAAAATAGATGAGAAAGAAAAAGAATATGAATATTCAAAATGTGGCTTGATGTATTTGAGTTATAGGAAGGATCATATGCAATATCCTACAAGAGAAGAATAGTGAAGTTTCATATGTACAAGAGAATAATGATGAATTTGTAGACGTAGAAGAGAAGAATGATAAGCCCGAGTGGTCTGATCACTCTACAGAGAGCCTAGTCGTATATTCGTGGGTAGATCCCAACATGGTTGGTGACATCATCGAGGGTGGATGCCAGTATTACTAGTCATACCATTAAGAGTATATCCCAACATGGTTGCTGGAATCCTAGGAAATTCGTTTGTATCTTCGAATAGGAAGATCCCAACGGAATTTAGTCCAGTGGACAAGAACACTCTCTTGTTGAGAGTGGTACTATCATTTGTCAGCTAAGGATGGTATTTCAGAGGATAGTACTCTCTTGATGAGAGTGGTCCTACATTCATTTTCCAAAGAGATCCTGCATTCATTTTTGAAAAATAGTATCCTTGTTGAGGATGGTCCTGCAGACAAGAACACTCTCTTATTGATAGTGGTCCTAACACTTGTTTCCTAAAGATGGTATTATGGATGATAGTACTCTCTTAATGACAATGGTCCTACATTCATGTGTGAATGAGATCCTGCATTCATTTGCAGATGATAGTATCCTTGTTGAGGACAGTCCCACAGACAAGAACACTCTATTGTTGAGAGTGGTCCTAGCAATTTTCGGGTGAGGATAGTATTACGGGCGATAGTACTCTATCAATGAGAGTGGTCCCTCATTCATTTACAGATGATATTCTACATTCATTTGAAAATGATAGTATCCTTGTTGAGGATGTTCCTGTGGATAATTACACTGTAATCAAGAATATTGCACCTTCTGTGGACAGAATTTGTTCCTCTGGTCTGAATGGTTCAGATCCATAACAAATGAGTGAATGACAAAGGACAAAGACCTTCCCTAAATGTCGTAGACCCCTGGAATATTGCTTCGATTGTGAACCTGTGTACCTACAAATAGATCAAACATGCAAACACATCAAAGCTACTAGAAAATCATCTACTTATCGATGTTAGTGACTGTTAGGAGAAATATATGTCGTAATAATTATGTTGCAGTGTAGTTGCCCAACTATTTACTTGTCAATCCGGGGACATAAACTGACGAAGCACGTGCACTATTTGTGTAGGACTGAATTAGATCTAATCTAAGTTAATCTAATTTGCTGAATTCAAATTAATCTAGGAAAGCATTGAAACACTAACTAGAAAAGCATGAAATTGCGTAAGGGAAATACAACATGTGAAGAGTTAACAACAATGGCATATGTGAGCTCACATCCACAAATCAATAATCAAATGACAAACATGGAAGCATGATAATGAAAGCTTGAATCACATTAAGAATCGCAAATCAAAGACTAATCTAACAAGTACAAAATCCAATCCAATCCACTTCAATTACAACCCTCCTACAAGCTTAAAATGACTTTATTACAACTTAATCGAATGGAGAGGGAGCACTCTCCTTTATACATGAGAGGCCTTAAGAAAAAGATAAGAACAGATCCACTATTCTCTCAACTACTCTCAACCACTTTCCTCTTATTACAAGATATGGTTCCTTCAAATCCTCATGAATCCTAGATAAGATATGCCAACCAAATATTCCATGATCTTCTCCTTAAGAATAGGCTAGAATAACTATCTCCTTTGGAATGGTGTAAGAGATATTCGAGAAGTCTCTTTGAATTAATCATTTACATATTCCTACACATTACAAAGCTCACACATAATTGAGATATATATATGAAAAACATGTATATTTTCTAATATTTAATCATAAATTCACTTATAATACTAAAATGAATAAAGTGGAAAACAATAATGTAAAACCCACAGATATGTATGGAAATTGATAAAAGGTTAATGGGACGATGAAATGTGAGGGATGCGGAAGATAAAGTGGATGAAAAAGGGACATTTCTGAGACTCAACAGTGACTAAGGAATCTAACAACATGTACATGTGAAATAAAAACAACAACAATGTGGGATGGAAATCAGCTTCGCATTAAGAATGTATGGAGAAGCTTACAACCATTTCCTTAGTGTCGACAGGCATCTCCACAAGACAAACACTTCATCCCCATAAGATCCAACTTCACTCTTTATGCTCTCCAACGATTTGGACTAGGTAGTCAATCCAACAACATAAAAATACCTCTATAGTTATCCCTCTCAACTATGGACATGAGCTTGTATTTATAAGGCTCAATGGATAGGGATAGTTGAGAGATTTGTGGATGAGGTGGATCCAATATTCTATGATCGGGGATCTCAAGCTCAAAATAACCCACAATGATAGGGATAAGGGAGGACACGAGGCTCATGATCTAGAAGCCTCGAGAAAGTTCTCTTTTTCCCATTTTACCCAGGGTACCTCTTTTGTTATCTTATGACAGCGCGGTTTAGATGAGAAACATGTTTGGACCAAAGACCATAGGTGGTGGCACTGCTTCTTGAAAATAGGATACAGGTGGTGCTAAGAAAGGTACCACTCATGGGCCACAAGGAAAACGTGGTGCTGAGTTTTTTTAAGTATAATTGGCAAACAAAGTAAGTTTCCACTCTAAGTGCTGGGATTAAGGGAAAACATGGAAGTTAAGGGTCTTGTCACATGGTGGTGATAGGATTTGGGTATAACAAAATTCCCCCGAAAGCATGAGACTTAGAGGGATATGATAAGAGATAGCTTTGAGAGAACAAGTTTTCACTTTGAGGTGAAAATGTCAGCTCGGGCGGAGAATGTCATCCAGTAGGCATCTATAGTACATCAATATTTTTTACTCATAGAGACATGTAACCAACTCATGGATGCGAACCAATACAAGGCAGATCCATGAGAGGAATAAACAAGCATGTCTACTAGAATACAGCGTAGATCCATGTGATAGAGGACTCAAAATTGGACAAATCTACCAGACATACAATGTAGATCTATGTCATCCAAATGCATATTTGAGCATAGCCACGACCATACAAATGTGGATCCATGCTAGATATCCAAAACTCCATCGCAACCTGGGGAAAGCAATGAGCGCTAAACAAATACCCAGGGTCTTCATCTCGTCTTCCACAAAGTATAATTCTATCCATGTGATTACAATGATCTGAAGTCGAACATGGTAGAAACCACTTGATTACCGGCCAATGATGTGAACCATTAACAAGTGTGAGGGAGATCACCATTGATGTCAATGATTCCCAAGGTACCCTAGTACAATCTACTGAGAGTGAATAGATGTCCTGATGTCGAACACCTAGTCGATTCTATCGATTAAAGGTCAATGATGTGAACCTATGTCGAGAGCGAGAGAATCTGTCATTAAGGCATACAGATCTCAAGGTACTAAGTTTTGTTTCTAAGACTATTTCCCGAATGATGGGCTGATGTTGACGGGAATAGTCTCGTCAAAGGATGGCCATGATGAGTCCCACATCGACGACATGAAACTCAGAACATAGTTCTAGAATGATGTGAATGTAGTAACCACAAGAATGACTCAAAATTACTAACACAAAGACTGTTTTGACTGTAGAGGTAAACTTCTTCAACTTCCCTTTAAACATCGGGTGGAACAACAAAAGACTTGGTAGCATGACTGAACCAGACAAACACACAGTGTGACAGTGGATAATGCATTCTTTTGAAAGACTCAAAGGAACGGCATGACTCATGAAAGTGGATTATCACGGAGACCAGCTGAATACCTAATTGACTGAAATGATATGCAGATAAGTGCCATGTTCAAAGGTAATGACAAACTACTGCCATTTATTTGCAAAATGATTCCCTTCCCATTTCCCCCATCATGATTGATGAGTGCCTTTTTTCTTGTTTTATGAGTTCGAAGAGGATAAAAAAACCTCGTTATAGCTCGTTCGAAGACAAGTCCAAACTCATATGTTTTACGAACCTGAGAGAGGAGGGGTTCGTTCCCCAAAAGAGGGTCTCTCAATGTTTAATTTAACGAGTCCAATGAAAGAAAAATCGGTATTGTTCATGTTTAGAGAGTCTGAACGACCACGGAAGAAGACTCCAAAGGGTCCTTTTTCGTATGATTTAGTCCCTAAGGCCTGAAAAAGTATAAAATAATACCTTAGAGAACTCTTCCAGTCATGATTGGCTGGAGTGTTCCTTTTTTGTAAATAGTCTATATGAATCGAAAAAGAGATAAGCTACCATCGGAGAGACTACTCTTCAAATGCTTTAATGAGCTTGAAGAAGACAAGATCACTCGACGATCTTTTCATATTTAAGGAGCCCGAAAAGAGTTTAAAGAAGACTCCATTAGGTCTATTTTCACAATGATAGATTTTACGAGTCTAAAAAGAATCAGAAATGGACTCAAACCTTTGATACTAAGTTTCAAGAGCGTGACCAAAGTGTTGCAACAAACGCTCCAAGAATTTTTCCGTTTTATGGTAGTACGAAAAAGTAAAAAGCGAACTCCCAAAACTTTACTGCTACTGTTCTTCTATCCTGCAATGACTCAAAAACAAGTGTTAAATGCGCTAATAACTGACATTAAAGGGTTACGACTGATATATTTTGAATAATAAACGATTTTAAAACAAAACTATAGCATGTCAAACCCAAAAATGTGCATAAAAGTCATGTAAATAGTAAAAAATCAAAACATTTTACTATTTACCCATAGTGGAGAGCCGCTTGGAGCACTTTCCTGGCCAGATTTTCAGTCGCTGATATCGGGAGTTTCCACTGTCGGATCCGAGTGCCGTCAGTTCTAGGTAATAGCCTAGACCCTACTCTTTCATCTTATGTCTTCAATTTTGATTTTTAATGGTGTTTTGGACCTGTATGGCAAGCCCTAAAATCATGGGAGCAGGCACTGCTCTTATCCCTTGCAAGATAAGCGATACCTCGCTAGAACGGTGCCGAGAACATAGTGCACAAGAAGTGCCACTACCTGTCCTCAACGACGCACAAGCAATGCCAGCCGTGGAAAAGTAAAACTAGTCACACAAGAAAAACTATCTCATTTCATTAGATTTGGATGATTAAGAATGATTCTAATGAGTCTTGTGATTGTTTTTGGCAGGTTCTTGCTGATAAAAAATGGTCATATGGAAAGAAAGATAGCATGATAATGATGACGCCTTTGCCAATCGAAATGCGGGTTGCATAGCTACATTGAGAGACTGTGGAATTTTAAAAAAAAATTGTACACCTAGCATGATATCGCATGAGCGATTACTAGAGCACATACTCCGGATGTGGAATCCAGAGCAACAATACTTCAAGGTTGGTGCTCACATTTTGATGGTGGAGGTAGAGGAAATATACTTCTTGACTGGACTTTTGAGATGGGGTGCTCTCATCTCGTTGACTGGTTCCCACGGAGGTGATATCACTACATAGGAATTGATAGACCGTCACTGTATTCCTGGGAAAAGGACATCAGGGAAGAAAATCCCCATAAAAGTAGTGATGGATGGACCTCTACGGACTTTATTGTTTACCATGCAGAGAGTGGCGGAAATCCAAGGAGTGCACCAGGAATCTAGATCACATATGCTCTATGCCATAGAGGCCATGGTGCCTACAATCTTTAACTGGGTGGAAGCCCTGCTTTCGATCTTCAAGGATCAGCTGACCAAGTGTCGGCAGGGGGAACTGAAGCAATTTGGTTTCGGTTCCATTCTAGTTTGATTCTTCTTCGAGCAGGTTCCACAGATGAGACCCCAGGTGGTCTTTACAGAGCTGAGAGCATAGGACCCTCGCATGCATAGGTGGGTCCAGATTATGTCCCATACTGGAGCGGGCAGGGGGAAGGTAAATTTCGGGGACCCATTCTTTCGATTGTTGAGAGATCAGATCCTCATGGTGGAGGATTATGCATATGCATGCACTAACTTCAGTGGTGACCGTAACCTACCACTCCCACCTAGTGGACAGTGGGGTGACATCAGTAAGAAGCAAAAAACCCTAAAATAGAAATAGTGTTTTTATGTTTTCGATGTTTAATATTTTTTTATGTTAAGTAACGAGACTTGAATATTTTCATGCAGACGTTGGAGCAGCATGACCTGGGGGAGCTTCCCCATTGGATAGACAAGTTGGAGCCCGTCTTGTACTACAGGGTGACGATGTGACCGGGGAGTTAGAGGAAAACCTAGAGAGGTTGACCCTAGACATCTTTGATGCTTCCATTGATGACCTCCCTCTGAGGTATCAGAGGCCTATAGTGGGAGTACTGGGTCACTTTAGTAGATTGCTACGTAGAGTAGCTCGGGCAGTGATGTGTTACCATGAGCATCATTAGACGATGTGTGTATGATGTATCCACTGAAAGCTGATAGCTTTAGGATTTTGTATGGTGATTTTTACCTAAAATCCTACGTGCTTCAGATGTGGTCTCGTGACCTATTTTCTGTAAAACATGTTCATATATATATATATATATACAGACTTTTACCTGGTGTTTATATGTCTCAAATGGTGAATGTATTTTACATGAGTTTTACGTGTCTTTAAATATTTATTTACAATGAACCAAGTTTGATTTTCATGTCATGAATGGGAAATATGCGAATCTAGGATGTAATTAGCTAATGAGTCAGCAATTACATTATGTTCCCTAGGGATATGCCTATAGGTGATAGTTTCAAATGACCTTTCTAACAAGCATACCCTCTGAAAGAGATAGAGAAGCACTAGATTCCTATTGGTGTAAACATGGTTTAGATGACAAACCACTAGTTGTGAGTCCATCAAGACTACCAAATTGCAAACATCCTGGGAGGCAGCTTCAGTCAAAAGACCTATGACTGCTCGATACTCGACAATGTTGTTGGTAGCAGGACCAATACAAACCACTCCTGAACTGACCAAATCGTAAGTTGGGAAATAGAGAACCCAAGCAATTGAGGCAAGATTCAAGGTGTGGTGGCAAGAACCATCAGAAAAGCCATTGAAATCCATCTGCTCTACATGACCAAAACATGGTATAAACAGATATGGGCACTTAAACTCAAAACCATATTGAAAATACTTAAGCACACTAAAATTCAAGAAATATACATATATACAAGATACAATCCAAGAGAGATCTAGGCATAGTACCTCTTCAGGTACAACCCATTGTGGGACTTCCCTAAAGGGATTCCATCGTAGTCTACAAGCTTGTAGGCCCCTTTCTCTAAAACTTTAGAAATAACGAAAGGACCGTACCACATGGATTCGAACTTTCCTTTCCCTAGTTTGTCATATCTCTTATCGTAATTCAAAACTAGGTCACCCTTGTTAAAGGCATAAGGTTGGACAGATTTATCAAATTGCGCCTTGATGCGTTTCTTACGTGCCTCATTAGACAAGGCAACATATCTCCTAGTTTAGGAAAGCTTGTTCAAGTATAAAAGTCTCTCTTCCTCTGCAGAAGTGTCTCGGAGAAGTTTGACGGCAAGTTTCAAGGATGGAATCTGACATCGAATCGGTAAGACAGCTTCGAGTCCATAGACAAGCTAGAAAGGTGTGAAACCAGTAGATGTTTTCATCAAAGTCCTGTAAGCCCAAAGAGTGGAGAAAAGGATATGGTGCCAGTTGGATTTATGGTCTCCAACCATCCGACAAAGCATCGTTTTTAAAACTTTATTAATGGCCTCTACCTAACCATTAGCTTGCGGATAATAAGGTGTAGAGTTTTCATGGTGAAAACCTACCTTAGCACTTAGTTCATCCATCATTTGATTACGAAAATGTGATCTATGATCAGTAACTATGGATTGCAGGACTCTGAATCTAGCTATCATGTGATTGAATAGGAAGAGAGCGGCAATCTTACCATTTTTCGCATATGTAGGCATTCTCAGCCCACTTTGTAAAATAGTCAATGGCTATGATGATTTAACCATGCCCCCTGGCTGAGGTAGGCTTACAATGCATATAATCAATCCCCCATTTGGAAAATGGGCCAATGACAATGACAGGGTGTAGCAGAGTAGGATGAGTGCGCTTTTTCGAATAAAAATGTTGACAACGTGGGC
Source organism: Pseudotsuga menziesii (assembly GCA_001517045.1). Classification (NCBI taxonomy): domain Eukaryota; kingdom Viridiplantae; phylum Streptophyta; class Pinopsida; order Pinales; family Pinaceae; genus Pseudotsuga; species Pseudotsuga menziesii. Next base: position 304,852 of record LPNX010767700.1, read on the forward strand.
ATTTCTTGACAGTTTCGTGACAGTCTTTAAAGACTGAAGGCAATAAATAGCCAGCACGAAGGATTTTATGGGTTATAGCCATCCCAGATAAATGACTTCCACATGCTCCAAAGGGGCAATCATTCAACACTTGTTCAGCTTCCTCATGGGTGAGGCATCGCCGGAGAATGGAATCGATCCCACGTCTATACAAGGTGTCATTCAAGATGAGGTATTATTTTGGGTGGTGATGGATACGGTGACGATCGTCACGGGATATATTTGGCTGAAGTATTTGTGTTTGGAGATAAATGAGAAAATATCCATACCATGGGTTAGTAGTGCTTATCAGGAACAGGAATTCATCTGAAAATGAATCACCGGGTTCAAATTCCATTGAAGCACATGGAAGATCACACATAAGCTCGACAAAGACCAAGGATTTCTTTGATGTGGCTTTGGAAAATTCCAGATAAAACTCCTATAGTATGACTATCCATGGGGATTACTTGCCCCCAAGCACCTGATGAGTCAGGATGTAATACATGGGGTTCTAGTCTGCCAATACAGTGGTTGGGTGGAGAAAAATGTAGCGACGAAATTTTTGAACAACAATGACCATGGCCAATGATAATTTCTCTACATGTGAATATTGGGTTTCAGAATCCATAAGATTCTTACTAGCATAGTAAATCATGTGTTCCTGACCGTCGGGATTTTCTTGCATCAAGAGCATAGCGATGGTAGTAGTGGAGGCAGAAATATATAAGAGAAATTCCTTTGAATAATCTGGGGGGTGTATCACAGGTGAATGAGTCAGAGCGTGTTTAATATTATCAAAGGCTCATTGGGCTTGGTCATCCCAATAGAACGGAGTGTCCTTCTTAAGGAGATGCATATAGCTGTGTGTTTTCTATGCAAAATTGCACATGAAACGACAGAGAAATTTTTCCTTCCCTTGCAAAATTTGGAGTTCGAGAAGATTGGTTGGGGCTGGTAGAGCTAAAATGGCGGCAATTTTCAATGGGTCTATCCGGATTCCATCCTTAGAGACCACAAAACATAGAAAGTGTCTCGTCTCAACGCAGAAAACACATTTATCCAGATTGAGCCGTATATTATAATGACGACATCTTAGGAAAATGACTCTAAGTTTGATCATGCAAACTTATCAACAATGGAGACTGAATATGGAGCTGTAACACAAAATTATATTAACTGAGTGTACAATAGCCAACCCTGTAATAACATAG
>LPNX010767700.1:310862-338083 GCA_001517045.1 Pseudotsuga menziesii
CCACGCGAGTCCTAGGATGTAATGCAGACGAGTAATGATAACTCCTACGCTTAACGATGCTCGAACACGTCTCTAACCTATCACTCAAATTGCTATGTAAATTTTAACCTATAACTACCATTAATTTTAAAGTGGATGGTTAGGTGAATGCATGGAATTTTGACATAAAAAGTAAAACCATGCAATATGCATATGCAAATATTTCACTTTACCATTCGTGGTATGCCTACCTACGGGAGGGAAAGAGAATATTTTCTTTCGTTTTAGAGACAAAAATTCCCAAACAACTATCTCGAACAAATCAAAAATCAAAGACAAGCAACACTTTCCAAACTCATTTTTCTTTTCTAAAAGAAATCAAAAGGGGAAGAGTCTCTTTTCTTAAAAGAAAAACAAGAAGCACACTACATGCATATGCACTCTATTTTTTCAATTTTCCTTAAAACATAGATAGATGTAACTTAAAACTACACTATTTTTTATTTTGATGAGATAGTACTAATGCAAAAGAGACAAAAGAACACAAAGAACCTGAAATCTTGTGAGGCTAATCAAAGATCCAATGTATTATGCTCAATAATGATACTGACCTAATCTCAGTCAAAAATTTTCTTTTTAACAAGAAAAAAGAAGTCCTCTATGGAAACAAAAAAATGAAATCAAGATGCTAATCAAATGGTTTTTCTTTCAGTATTTATAACATAAATCAAAAGAGAGCTCACTACAGCCTAATATTTTCAAAAAAGAATTCCTTTCACAATCACAACCGACAAGCACAGAAGAAAATGAATTATCAACAAGCCTAGTCTAGCTTTTGAATTATTCAATCAAACCAATCTTTTACCACAGAATTTAAAACCATGAGCATTCAGATTCTAACACATAAGTCTGACAGTGCAGGGCTGAAAGCAAACAAACTCATTTTTTTGCAAAAATGAGAAAAATGTAGTCTTGGAACAAGGCCTACCTGGTACCGTGCTAGAGGGGTCTTGACATAGCGATTCTAGACAAGGACCAATTCTGGATAACAGGACGCAGGTGGTGGCACCTTGTATGGCTAACAGATTTCAGGTGGTGTCACCACTTCTCGCCAACAACACATGCACGATTCCCTGAATAAATCTAAAACACAAAGGAGAACGAAAGATCAAGTCAGAAATTGATCAGATCAAGGAAAAAATTGATGGATTGACAGTGAAAAAGAGCATAAAAAGTCGAAATAATTCGGATCTGAGCAGATCTGAAAGTTTCAAACCAAAATTCACTGAGTCAGATGGAAGATCTAACTAAAGAGAGTTGGAGATGGAGCCTGGATTCGGACAAGAGTTTAAGAACTAAGGAAGATCAGATCAACTAAGATATGCACTATTCCCCAACAGAGTCACCAAATTTCTAATTAGGAATATTGCACCTTCTGTGGACAGAAGCTGTTCCTTTGGTCTGAATGGTTCAGATCCAAAACAAATGAGTGAACGACAAAGGATGAAGACCTTCCCTAAATTTCGTAGACACCTAGAATACTACTTCGATTGTGAACCTGTGTACCTACAAATAGATCAAACATACAAACACATCAAAGCTACTAGAAAATCATCTACTTATCCATGTTAGTGACTAAGGAATCTAACAACATGTACATGTGAAATCAAAACAACAGTAATGTGGGACGAAAATTATCTTTGCATTAAGAATATATGGAGAATCTTAGAACCCCTGCCTTAGTGTCGACATGCATCTCCACGAGACAAACACTTCATCCCCATAAGCTCCAACTTCACTCTCTATGCTCTCCAATGATTTGGACTAGGTAGTCAATCCAACAGCATAACAATACCTCTATAGTTCTCCCTCTCAACTATGGACATGAGCTTGTATTTATAAGGCTCAATTGATAGGGATAGTTGAGAGATTTGTGGATGAGGTGGCTCCAAGATCCTATGATGAGGGATCTCGAGCTCAAACTAACCCACAATGATAGGGATAAGGGAGGACACAAAGCTCATGATCTAGAAGCCTCGAGAAACTTCTCTTTTTCCCATTTTACCTAGGGTACCACTTTTCTTCTCTTATGATAGAGCGGTTTAGATGAGAAATGAGTTTGGACCAAAGACCATAAGTGGTGGCATCACTTCTTGAAAACAGGATACAGGCGGTGCTAAGCAAGGTACCACTCATGGGCCACAAGGAAACCGTGGTGCTGATTTTTTTCAAGTAGAATTGACAAACAAAGTAAGTTTCCACTCTAAGTACTGGGATTAAGGGAAAACATGGAAGTTAAGGGTCTTATCGCATGGTGGTGACAGGATTTGGGTATAACATACACTCTCTTGTTGGGAGTGGTCCTAGCACTTGTCGGTTGAGGATGTGTTATATTTTAAAATATTTATGCACAATAAGAAGAATATCACTGAAAGAATGAAAATCACATCAAGGCAACAAAGACACAAATATTTATCCTGGGAAACCCTCATGGGGAATAAAACCCCCCAAAAAATCCTCCATATAGAATCCAACCAAGTACACTGTAAGACCACAAGACTAAGATAAACTGCTTCTCCTCCTCCAAATGGACTCCTCTTTTTATCTATAGTGAACTTGCTGGAACTGTGAGTGTGTCCAAATGAGGAGGCCACCTCATATATTTATACAAATCGGTTGTGAATTCTAATAACCAAACAAGGACGACTCCACCTTCCCAACATGGCTGAATTGACCTAGGAGACATAAAAAGACATTTTAATAATTATTTAATTGGTATTATTGAGTCGACTTACAACGAAGGATTACCTTAATACTTTACGTCACCAATTACATCAATGAAATCCCTAATTGGAGGAACAACATATTGGTAAATGAGGGATAACAACAATATTATTAAAATTACAATTAGAATATCTTCCCTAGTTACATTATTTCAACACTCTCTCTTAAGAAGGAAGGTGTTCTACATCAACAATAACAAAAAAAAATATTGTTGTAAAACTGACTGGTGGATTTATATGTCATAGGAATTTTTGTAAGAACATTATCATAAGCATCCTCTTCATCATGGAACATCATCATCATGGAACATCACCATCACAGAACATCATGATGATATGAAACATCATCATCACGGAACATCATCATTGTGGAAAATCAAGTTCATCTCCAACATCATCATCATCTACAACATCACCAATATGTGAATATTGAGACATCATCGTCATCTCCAACATCATCAATATGTGAATATTGGGACATCATCATCATCTACAACATAATTATGTGAATACTAGGACATCCTCATCATCTGCAACATTAGTATGTGAATACTGGTACATCATCATCATCTTCAACATTAGTATGTGAATACTGGGATATCATTATCATCCACAACATCATTAGTATCTGAATACTAGGGCATCATCGTCATCTACAACTTCGTCTGTATGTGAATACTAGAACATCATTAGTATGTGAATACTGGAACAACAACATGATCATTAGCATGTTAGTGTTGAAAACAAAATCATCAACAAATAAATGTTATATCATCATATGCATCATCAACATGTAGATGTTGGAACAACATCATCATCATTAGCATAAAATGATAAGACAACATCCTTAGCAACAACAACATAAAGTGTTTGGAACAAAACCACATCAACATCATCAGCACAGAGTGCTAGGACCACAACCGCATCAACATTATTATCAACAAAAAGTGCTAATACCAAAACCACATTATCAACACAAAGTGATGGGACCAAAACCACATCAGCATCATCAGGAAAAAGTGGTGGGACCACAACCACATCAACATCATCACCATAAATTGTTGGAACCACAACCACATCATTAGCATAGAGTGTTGGAACCACAACCACATCATCAACACAGAGTGTTGGAACCACAACCACATCATCAACACAGAGTGTTGAAACCACAACCACATCATCATCACAGAGTGTTGGGATCATCTAAAGCAACATCCTGGTGGGAAATCTGGTAGACCCAACAATCCTTTTCTGTATTATTAATCCTTTTAGACAAAACAATCCTAGATAAACATATCGATATACCTAGAGACCAAACAAGCCTTGTTTGACTTACTAACCCTTTCAGGAAAAAAAAATCCTAGCCAGACATACTAATCCCCCTAGGATCAACCATACCTTGTCATTACTAATATACCTATCCCAATGGGATATGCTAGGCCTTATTAGGATAACATACCAATCCTAGACAGAGTTTCCACACCACTACAACAAGAATCACTACCACATCCACATCAGCACTCCCTCTTTCGAGGGAGGTCCTTCCGTACTACACCAAGCTTTTATCAAAAGTATTCAAACCTTACATAGGACAATGACTTAGTTAATAAATTGACCACTTTGTCCTCAATAGGAACATATCAGAGTTGTACAACTCCCTTCTGCACCATGTCTCGAATATGATTGAACTTTATCTCTATGTGTTTGGACTTGTCATGAAATATAGGGTTCTTTTTATTGGTTTTGGATCCTAATCTTCTTGATTTAGAGATGTTATTTCAGTCATGTTTGGATCCCAGCACCTAAATGGGGGATGTGGGGGGGATTCCCCACCACTATAGTTGTTAGGAGGGTCTAGGGGGGTGATGACTATTTTTGGAGTGCCCCCCCCCACCTCCTAGTGGGTTTTCAAGGGAAGCACCCCCATAGAGAAAATTTATGAAAAAATAGCTTGTAAACTGTTGTAATTTTAGAGTAATGACTTGGTCAATAATAAGTTATTTATGGGCCCATGGTTTTGGGAATCCTGTGGTATTTTCCCATGGTATTCCATTTATAAAAGGAAGGCATTGTAATACAAATAAGTATTGTATTGTAGCACTATAAAAAAATCTATGTGATTGTGTGAGAGAGTGAAGAGGAAGTGCAGCAGGGTTGGTGTAGGTTGTATCCCTTCATTTTTTTGGATGGTATAGTTATAAAGGACTGGAAATTTATATGTGGATGTATCCCATATTGGGTGAGCCATGTTATATATGTGCGTCTCTTGTAATATGATTATAATATTTTCATCTTTTTTTATTGTTTATTGTTATTTCACATCAATTATGTTTTTCGAACATATTTTTCATTTGATGCAACTCTAATTATCACAATATATATCAGTCACATCCATAGTTGTATCGAAAAATACCAAAAACAATTTGCGAAGCTAAACTGCTTCACTACAGGATGAACAAACATCAATGTATTCATCATTTACTGTATTGATAGGAATACAAGTCTGCTTTTTGTTGAGCCATGAGATCACACCTTATCCCAAAATAAAACAACATTGTGAGGCACTTTTTCTTTCATCGGTGCTCCCATCCCAATCTGAGTTTGTGTAACCATGAATTCTAACATCACCATCCACTACATATATGAGGGAACAATCTATTTTATCCTTAAGGTACCTCATCACATGTTTTACTGCAACTAAGTGAACATGTCAGGGCTCCATAATATACTGACTCAGTGTGTCTACAACAAAACGTATATATGGTTGAGTATTCGTCAAATACATCAGAGATCTAATCATCTCTCAGTACAATGTAATGATCGACCGTATATGAGGAATCATCATTCAGTAGATTCAAGTTGGTCAACATTGGAGTGTTTATAGATTTGCAATGTAGCATCCCATATCTCTATAGTACTTCAATATCATATTTTCCTTGGTTTAGGAAAGTCTCATTTTGGAACTGCCATACTTCAAGATTGAGAAAATAGTGCATCATGCCAAGATATTTCATTTCGAATTCTGAAACATGCTTCTTCTTAAATTCCTCAACAATCTTGTCTTCACCTATAAGGAATATGCCAACAACATATAGAAATACAATCATGAGACCTTGATCGGAAACCTTATAGTATAGGTTGGATTCTGCTTCACTATTGGTAAATCCCAATCTCATTAGAAATCCATCAAATATTCTAATAATACCATGCTTTGGGTTCTTTCTTTAACACATATAGTGCTTTATTCAATCTGCATACATGTGATTTTTTGTCATTGGTTTCAAAACATGGAGGTTGTTCAATGTATACTTCTTCTTCTATCACACCATTTAGAAATGTCATCTTTACATCCATTTGGTGTAGCCTCCATTTCATCTTGGATGCCAAGGAAATAACAATTATTGTTGATTTATATTGTGTTACTAGTGCAAAAGTTTCTTCATAATCAATTCCTTCTTTCTATGAGAATCCTTGAGATACGAATCTTGCCTTGTACTTCTCAAAACTTCCATCTACTAAGTGTCTTGTCTCAAATATCCATTTCGAAGAAACAACTGACTTCTCTCTTTTTCTTGGTAATACATCCCAAACATCATTCTTTATGATCAATTGGTATTATTCAAGCATTGCATCCATCCATTCCTTCTTGTTTGTAGACTCTTTAAAAAAAAGTAGGTTTTGCATCAACAAGTTTACACATCAAGGCCACATAGCTAGAGTGGGTCCTTGGTGTCTTTCTTCCTTCTAGAGATCCATATTTTTTTGCACCTTAATAACACCATGATACCAAGCTAGTCTTCTTTTATGTGAGATCATCTCCTGAGGTATGTCCATAGGAATTTGAGGCCTTTCCATGTCATGGTCTTCTGGTATTTGTTCTTCTTCAGCATTATAGACTAGAATTATGCAGGTTACTTTAATTCTAGGAGCGCCATGTTCTTCTTCTTGATATTCATCGATATGGTTCTTTCTAGACTTACTGAAAGCTACATTTTCATCAAATATAACATCTCTATTGGTTTTGATCTGGCGATGACATGGAATGTATACTCTATAAGCTTTTTATTGATCATTGTATCCAACAAATATTCCCTTATTTCCAGAAGGGTCTAATTTTGTTCTTTTTTCCTTGGGAACATGTATAAACATAGGACAACCAAAAATATTTAGGTGGATGACTTCAGGCCTCTCCCCGGTAAACATCTCTTCTGTATTTTTGATCCTAAGAGAAATATGAGCAATTATGTTTTGAACATATATTGCGGTTCTAGTTGCTTCAGCCCGTAGCTTCTTGGGTAAGTCTTGTTCATGAATCATGGATTTCGCAGCTTCCATAATTGTTATTTTCTTTCTTTCTGATACTCCATTATGTTGAATTATAGGGTATAGTGATCTCCCTCTTAATATCAACTTCCTTGTATAAATATTTTAATTCAGTGCAAGTCAATTCTAATCCATTGTCGGATCTCAAGGTATTGATCTTCTTTTTAGATAAGTTTTCCACAAGAGCCTTAAATTCTTTGAATGTTTCAAATACTTCATCATTGTATTTCAAGAAGTAAATCCAAGTATTGTGAGAGTATCCATCTATAAAAGAAACATAATACACATACCCACTTAGCGAAGTGTCTAACATTGGACCACATACATCTGAATGAACAATATCAAAGTTTCCTTTTTCTTTAATATTGCTACTTGAAAATGGGTTCTAGGTGTTCTTCCCTTGAGAAAATACTTTGCAAATTCCTTAATGTTTGACTTGAACTTTTGGTAAACCTATGACAAAATTGCTCATAATTGGTAGTTATTTGTAGTTCACATTAACAAGTCTTTTGTTCCATAATTTGCATGGGTTGATTGTACATGTTGTTAGGGATGAGGTTGTATGTCCTTTTAGATTGTAAATTATTCCTTCTTCTACACCAATCACAATTGCATCATCTATTGTCTTTCCCTTTGGCCACATAAGTACTTCTCCATCTGAAAAAGAAACTCTAAAGCCATTCCTATATAGATATGAGATAGAAAGTATATTCTTCTTTAATCCTAGAACATATAGGACTTCCATCATATTCATATACTTTCTTGAGTTCAACTTGTAAGAGGCATCTCCCATTCCTTTGATGGGATATTGGTAGTGATATCCAAGATTTACCTTGTAGGGTGAGTCTTCCTAGATAAGGCATTGAAAGGAGTCTTTATATCTTGTCATATGTCTGGAATCTCCATGATCTATGATCCGTGTGTCACTGATTTAATAAGAACTGATATCAAAACATATTCTTCAGTAGATTCTTCATCTTCATTGTTCATTTTCTTCAATTGCATGATCATGGAACATATTCTTGAGTTGTTATGCTTTGAGTGGACAGTTTCTTGCAATGTGTCCCACATTGTGGCATGTGAATCATTCAAAGGATGAGTAGTCTCTTTTGGGTCTTGAGTTTCTTTGAAACTTGTGATATCTTCTAGGAGAATGATCACAGACCTTTCTCTTGTTTGATCCTTTATTTGCATGGGCTTCCAAATCTTGATATTCATCATCATTTACCTTATCTTATTTGGATTTTATCCTTCCTTCTCCCTCCACAAAATCTTCTCGAATTCTGTTGAACTTGGTAATATTTATCCTAGCACATATACCTCTGATGAAATATTCCCAAAATCCCTTAGGAGACCATTAAAGTCATCATCACAACTTCTTCTTCCTCCACCATGTCACTGATAGCCTCCAATTATTCTTTGATTTGAGATACTCTTGTGAAGTCTAACTACATGGTTTCTCCCTTTTGAATCTTCATTCCCTTGAGTTGATTTCTCAATTTCGTTCTTCTGTTAATGTTATTTCCTTCAAATAAACTTGTCAAAGCATCAAACATTTATTTTGGAGTGTTCTTTGATGATACTTGAGGGATCAAATGATCCTTGATGGAGTCACCTTTGATTCGTTTGGCTTATATCATGTCCGAGTCTTGCACTTGGCCTTTGCTTCACCTCCCTATCTCTGCTTGACCTATTGTTTGATGTATCCTTCTAGATCATTCTCTTCAAGGATAAGCATGATTTTGTACTTCCATGATTTGAAATTCTCTGGCCCTTCAATATTTTCATCAAGCTTGGTTTTTTTTGTCATCTTCAAGGAATGAGCACCTCAAACGGAAATATAGGAAGTAGTACTTACCAATTTGAGGATATCTTATGGAACCTCCTTCAGGATGACCTAAGGTTTGATGATAAAACCCTAATTTTTTAGATGAGATCACTTGTGGGGACAAATGGTGGAAAATATGCACCTCCCCAAGGAGAGCTATATTGTATATTTATTTTTATGAACATGGTGATGGGACCTTGAAAATTCTGAAGCCCTAGCTCCTCCTAATAGTAGTGAGAGGTAAAAAATTGAAAATATTTGGAATTGACTTCTACCACCACATAAAGATGCACCCTCCTAGGGAAATTTTAAATAAAATTCCTTTTTAGATAATCTAGCGAGGGAGTTTCCTGGAATAGAAAACCCTAGCTTCTTGTACTACGAAAAAATATTGCACAATGTCTTCTTTCAGGTTGGATCTGATACCATGTTATATTTTTAAATTTTTTATGCACAATAAGAATAATATCACTGAAACAATGTTAAGCACATCAAGAGAATGAAGACACAAATATTTATCCTGGGAAACCCTCATGGGGAAGAAAACCTATCAAAAATTCCTTGATATTGAATCCAACCAAGTATAGTGTAAGAACTCAATACTAAGATAGACGGATTCTCCTCCTTCAAATGGACTCCTCTTTCTTTCTATAGTGAACTTGCTTAAATTTTGAGTGTGTCCAAATAAGGTTTTACCTTAAGAATTTACATTACCAATTACATCAATGACATCCCTAATTGGAGGAACACCATCTCCAGAAAGGAGGGATAATAACAATATTATAAAATGTACAATTAGAATATATTCAAAAGTTATAGTATTTCTACTGGATCGTCCTAGGGATGATAGTACTCTCATATGGAGAGTGGTCCTACATTCATTTGTGTACAATATCTTGCATTCATTTGCAGATGATGGTATCCAAGTTGAGGATGGTCCTACATACAAGAACACTCTCTTGTTGAGAGTGGTCCTAGCACTTACAAACTTAGGATGGTCCTGCATACAATAACACTCTCATATGGAGAGAGGTCCTGAATTCAATTGCAGATGATATCTTGCATTCATTTTTGGATGACATTATCCTAGTTGAATATGGTCTTGCAGACAATAAAACTCTATTGTTGAGAGTGGTCCTAGAATTTGTAGGTTGAGGATGGTCCTATAGAAAATATTACTCTCTTGATGAGAGTGGTCCTATATTCATTTTTGAACAAGACCCAACATTCAAATCCATATGATGATGTTCCAACATTGTTTATACTGTGGGTGATTTAGTTCATTATTTGTAAACTGATGGTATTACAGGTGTTTCTCAAGATGATGATGATGCTCGAGATTATGCCAAATATGATGATGCTTGAGGTGATGATGCTATATATAATGATGCTTGAGATGATGCTAGAGATGATGCATAGAGATGATGCTCGAGATGATGCATAGCATCTTTTTATGGGCCCTCTTCATGTTCTTCTTAGATTAATGTTTCATAACTAGGATCTTCCTGGTCATATTTTCTCAAGAAACTTGAGGTTTCTCCATCTTGAATGGTATTGTGATCATCACTTATGGAGACTCTTCTTGAAAAGAACCCAAAAAACCTCATAATGCTTGAATATGCAAATGGCTTCGATGAATCTTCAATTTTGGTTCCTTATTATTCCTCTTTACTCAAAGAGGTGGAACAATTTGGTTCCTTTCTGGTTGGTTTTCTTCTCTTCGAAGAATACTCATCAAAATTCTAAGGCAAATATACATACATGATATAGACATACTCCTTGAAATTGATGACTACACCAATATCATTTCCCAATGCTAGATACTCCTGGTGGCAGTGAAGCATATTTTCACATAATTTGGTAATATGTACCAAGTATTTCTTAACCATTGGGAGATTAGACCTGTTCTATTCTATATATTATTTATGATAGGATTCATCATCCTCAACTATTAGTAGGACTCCATCAACATAGATGGTTTATTCTTCATACTGATCATAGTCTTCTTCGACCACTAGCAGGAGCCTCATAGCTGGAACTTGAATAAATGATCAACAATATTTCTTCAATAAGAGATTACTTTCCACGGGAGTAGAGGTAAGGGATATAATACCAATGTAATGTACCAAAGGGATGCTTTGGCACCATATGTAAAATACATAAGAAAAACAGTGACTAGTTTAACTAAACTTGCAACAATACTGTAGGACATAACCCAAACCACCCCAAAATTGGTAGATAGATTAATTTGAAGGTATACGACAATTTGTAGAAATATAAAAAATATTTGATCATTCCAAATCAGGATTGAGGAGATATATCATCTAACACAAAGAACCAATAAAAAAACATAAAGACTATGTGTTAGAGATGGGCTAGGATGGACTAGTTTTGTTCAAATAGTGCTAGGCCCTTCTCAAATTCATAAGAATCAAGGAAATTATATGCATAAAAGTAATGATAGGTATGAAAAAAATAAAAAAGGGACATCATATCATAATTCATTCATGGAATATCAAAAAGGCTGCATAAACTCAAGTTTCCTTTGTGCAAAGCATTAAGACCATCTAAGGTTCAAACAACAACAATGTTGAAGTCTACTTCCAGAATCTTGGCAACCCAAGCATATGAAAACTAGATCCTTGATATGGAATAGGTTGAAATCATAGGTTTATAGGAATTTTATCATAATTTGGAAGACAAAGTTTAACTAGGATCTCTCTGGGACTGCTCAGCTAGTCTTGATTCAAGGTTTCCCAAATACCTCAAAGGATATCAAAATTTAAGAATAAGACATGTTTTATGTTCATTAAGGTCCTAAATAAATTTTTAAAAAAATCAATTGAATTCATCGAATAAAAGTTTAATTACTCAAATATCATTGATATCTACACAATTTTTATGCAATTCTAGATAGGATCTCGGAGATAACTTTAGAGATGCAAACCTATTTATTTAAATACCATCAAGAGTGACATAAATGGTTCATAATTCAACATTAAATTTGTTATATTTTTATCATTCAAACTAGCATTATGATCTTAGGATATTTAACTGAGAGAATAACATGCACAACAATAAAACAGAAGAGACAAGAGACACAAAGAATTTCCTCAGGAAAACCATAAAGGAGAAAACCCCACAACTTCCTCAGAGATAGAATCAGCACCAAAAGTAAAACCCAAAAACAGTAAGATGATCTCCGACAGCAGTAGTCTTTCTCTCTGATCCCAGTGTCTCCTCTCTCACTCGTGCACCCCAATGAGTGAGTGTGTGTGTGATAAATAGAGAGGATCACTCTCTATTTATATTATTTCATTCACTTGAAGCCCAATCCAACATGTCAGCCTCACTTAACAATTACTTACTAGAGCCAACATCTCTAGGAGTGTCTAATAACCCTATTGCCCCACAACTTGTGGGGACTTTGCCTCCTCCGACCAACAAGGAGGGTTATCCTTAACCCAATGGTGGGGAATATTGACCTGACTTATAATGACTCACCTAGGGTCAAATTATCTAGGATAGTCTAATAACCCTAGGGCCACACAACTACAGGGACTTTAACCCTTGACCAATAGGAGGGTTACCCACAATGACTTGACATGACTTTTTTACATTATAGAAACTCCTGATCGGAACATCGAGGCATGAAATGACTCAATTACATTATAGACACATCCTGGAATAAACATCGGGGTACAATACATAAGATATACGGATGAATACATTCCAAAGTTACAATTACATCAACAAAATTTAGATGGAATTCCATAAAGATTCATTATTACATTTGTTAAGTTTTCTTAATTGCTTATATGATATTCTAAAACAATTTATAATAGTATGATTACTGAAAGAACAACAAGAACAATAACACAAAGAACACAAAGATTTTCCTCAAGGAAACCACAAGGGAGAAAACCCTACAAAACTTCCTCGGTATAGAACTCAACCAGAGCTGTGTAAAACCCAACACAACTTCTTCTCTCTTTTTCCTGGCGCATTTCTTCTTCTCTCTCTTACAAACTTGCTTGAGTGAAGTGTGTATAAATGAAGGGCGGCACCTCCCTATTTATATTTGACTCTTGACTTGACCTAAAAACTAGTAGGACCTACTTGTCTCACTAACAAGTCTGACTTGTCTAGTAAGACACCAAAAATAATATTTATTATAATGACACTTGGGTACTATTGAACCGACTTACATCCAGAGGTTTACATTGATTCTTTGAATGAATCTTACATGACCAATCTCATCAAATACATCTCCTGAAGGAGGAATATAATCAGTACAACTGGAGTATCTTCTGAAGTTACAATACTTTAACACTCCCTCTTAACTAGGAAGGTATTAAACTAAGGTAGAAACTATTACCACAACTGTACATCTGACTAGTGAGTCTCTATATGTCATAGGAATATTTGGAACACCATCATACATCTTGATCATCAATATGGAACAGTATCAGTATATGAATACTGAATATTCTTCTTCGTCATCATCGTCATCTGCAACATTAGTGTGTAACTATTGGATCATCATATGCAACTTCAACAGGTAAATACTGGATCATCATCTGCAACATCAATATGTAAATATTGAATCATCATCTGCAACATTAGTATGTAAATATTGAATCATCATCTCAGAACATCAGTGTGTAAATATTGAACCATCATCTGCAACATCAGTATGTAAATACAACAACAACATCATTAGAATGTTAGTGCTAAAGAAACAACATCAATAAATGCTAGATCGCCATCTACATCATCGTCGTCGTCAACATAAAAATGTTGAAAAACCATCATCATCATTAGTATATAAACACTAAAATTGTCTATCAACATCACAACAACATTAGTATGAAAATACTAAACTTGCTACATTAGTATAGGAATATTGATACTACCTCTTGCACACTAACCATCTTCGAGCAGTATCTTAGTGAGTTCTCTGGTATATTCATCTGGGCATTTTGTCTAACTTACTAACCCTTTCGAGTAAAAAATCCTCGTCAACAGATGGATCTTCTTGGGGACCAACAAGCCTTATATGGCTTACTAACCATTTTTGGGTATACAGGCCTATCCAAACATACTAATCCCACTAGGATCAACATGCCTCATCTGACTTACTAACCCTTTCAGGCCAACATGCCTAGATAGACCCACCCTAATCTAGGCCGAGCTACCACACCAGTGCATCCTTCTATCATTTTCTTCACTCCCTCTTTCGAGGGAAGTCCTTTCAGACTACACCAAGATTGTCTAGAAATTATTCAAACTTTACACAAGACATAGGATTAGTCAACACATCTGCCACTTGTTCCTTTGTAGGAACATACTTGAGCTTTATAGCTCCCTTTTGTACCATATCCCATATGTAATGATATCTAACTTCGATATGTTTCGACTTATAATGAAACACCAGGTTTTCTATCATCTTAATACAACTCTAATTATCACAAAGGATATCAGTCACATCTATCTCTACATCAAATAATTATGTCAACATCTTGTGAATCCATATTGCTTCGCTACAAGCTGAACATGTTACAATGTATTCAAATTATGTTGTGCTAAGAGCAATACTAGAATGTTTTCTACTTAACCATGAGATCATGCCTGATCCCAAACTAAAACAACATCCTGAATGGTTCTTTCTATCTTCGGCACTTCCTGCCCAATCCGAATCTGTAAATACATGTAATATGATCTCACCATTTGTTGCATATATGAGACCATAGTCTAAAGTCCCCTTTAGATACCTCATCAAATTTTTTTCTCCTGCTAGGTGAATATGTTTGGGATTCACCATATATTGAATTAGAGCATTTACAACAAAACATATATTTGGTCTTGTATTGGTTAATTACATTAGAGAACCAATAATATGTTTGTATAAAGTAGAATCTACTATTTTCTAAGAGTCATCATTCAATAACATCAAATTTGTTTTTGTCGGAGTAGTCATAGCCTTGCAATTTATCATCCAAAATCTCTTTAGGACTTCTACTACACATTTTCCTTGGTTTAGGAAAATCTTGTCTGGATACTGCCATACTTCAAGAACTAGAAAATAGTGCATCATTCCAAGGTATTTCATCTCAAATTCTGCATCAAGCTTCTTCTTACATTCGCTGATGGGATTATATTCACCTATTAAGAATATATCATCTACACATAGTAGTAATGTCATAAGTTCATCACCCTCAACTTTATAGTAGAGGTTGGAATCTTCTTTACTCTTGGTAAATCCAAACTCATCAAAAATCCATCAATTCTTCCATACCATGTTGTAGGTGCTTTGTTTAACCCATACAATGTTTTCTTGACTTTAGATACATTAGTTTTCTAATTATTTGTCTCAAATCCTTTTGGTTGTTCGATATATACTTCTTCTTCTATCAAGCCATTTAGGAAGGTCGTATTTACATCCATCTGGTGTAACTTCCACTTCATATTGGATGCCAAGGTAAGAATGGTTCTAATTGAGGTGTACCTAGCCATTGGCACAAAGGTGTCCTCGTAGTCGATTCCTTCCTTCTAGGAGAATCTGTGAGCTACAGATATTTCCTTGTACTTCTCTATACTATCGTCTACTGAATTATTTGTCTTCTAGATCCATTTCGAGGATACCACTGACTTATCCTTTGGTCTTGGTACTATTTCCCATACATCATTATTTATAATGGTTTGGTATTCCTTGACCATGGCATCTACCATCCCTTATGCTTTGTTGCTTCTTCAAAACATGTTGGTTCTTTATCAACAAGATCGCACATCAAAACCACATAACTAGGGTATGGATTTGGATTCTTTCTTTCTCTAATGGTTCTTTATGGGAAACCATGTCTTTTTGCTTCTTCAATTACTTCACGAGCCCAAGAAGGATTTGTTTTGAGTAATATCGTTTCACTGGGAAATTATTAGGTATCTGAGGTTCTGTTATGTCATGATACTCAAAAATTTGTTCTTCCTCTTCGTTTCTGACTGGTTTAGGAACTTCTGCAACTCTAGGAGTTTTGTGCTCCTCTTCATCTTCCTTGTCCTTCCTTGATTTTCTGAAAACTACATCTTCGTCAAAAGTAACATCTCTTCTTAGTTCAATTTGAAAATATACTGGGATATAGATCTAATAATATTTTGATTTCTCACTATATGATATAAAGAACCCGTTCATTCTTGAAGGATCTAGATTTGATCCTTTCTCCTTGGCAATGTATATGTATACAGAATAACCAAATATATTTAGGTGATTGACTTCAAGATTTTCTCTAGTAAACATCTCTTCTGGAGTCGTATTCCCAAGGTTACTTTGGTAGACTCTACTATATACATATAATAATGTTATGGCTGCTTCTTCCCATAGGCACATAGGTAGATACTGATCATGGTTCATAACTTTTACAACTTTCGTGATATATCTATTATTTCTTTTTGACACACCATTTTGTTGTGAATTATAGGGAATGGTTATCTCCCTCTTAATCTAGCCATCTTCTTTGCAGTACTCATTGAATTCACTTGATGTGAATTCTCCTCCATTATCTGATCTTAATATATTGATCCTCGTTTAGAGAGGTTTTCCACAAGGGCCTTAAACTCTTTGAACATTTCAAAAACTTCATCCTTCATTAGAGGAAATTTCAACTCAAAATGGGCCTCCTACGAAAAATTAATAAAATAATAGTTAAAATAATAAAATAATATTTATTAATTTTGGAGGAAGAAAAGAGAAAACTACTTTTTTGTTCGTATTTTTGACATATCTCCCTGTGTTTTTACTCACATTTCGATCGGGAGAGATTTTTCAATGCGGAATTAAATTCTGCATCCAACGCATACCCACTCAACATACTTTTGATGGGCCCTGCTACCCCGAAAACAAGAAATACCTGAAAAATCTGATGATGATGTCATCATCACATTTTTCAAGTATTTCTTGTTCGTTTGGGTAGCGGGGCCCATCAAACATATGTCAAGTGGTTACTCGTTGGATGCCTAATTTAATTCCGCATCGAACAAGCTCTCCCGATCAAAATTTGAGTAAAAAACAGGGAGATATGTCAAAAATACGAACAAAAAAGTAGTATTTATTATGATACCTATCCCCAAATTTATATTAAAAAATTGTTTAAGAGATGCTCCCTCTTTTAAGTTTAAATCATTTTGATTAGCTAACACATGATGACATGGAATTTTATTATTTTTGGAAGGCCCATTTTAAATTTAAATTTACTCTAATGCTTCTTGAAGAAATAGATCCAAGTTTTGTGGGAGTAGTCATCAATAAAGGAAGCATAGTAAACATACCCTCTTAATGAAGTCATTTGCATTGGCCCACATATATCTGACTAAATAATGTATAAGATCCATTTTTCTTTGATGTCACTATTTGGATAAGGGTTCTTAGTATTATTTGCTTATGCACATCCTTTTCACACTCCTTCATGATTTATCTGAATCTCTGGTAATCCTGTCACAACCTTTCTCACAATTGAAAATGCTTTGTAATATATATGAGCAAGTCTTTTGTTCTATGGCTCACATGGTATTATGGTGCTAGTCATCAGTGTTGAATCTACATGTCTCTTTAATCTGTAGAGTCCTCATTCTTCAACTCCAATCACTACTACATCATCTATAGTTTTTCCTTTTTCCCAATTAGGACTTATCCATCAACAAAAGAAACTCTGAAACCTTTCTTATCTAAGGCTAAGATAGAAAGGATATTATTCTTTAATGCTAGGACATGTAGGACATCCTTCAATTTCATGGACTTTCCAGATTCCAACTTATAGGAGGATTCTCCCATTCCTTTGATGGGATATTGATAATCATTTCCAAGCATTACTTTGTTTGGGACTCCTTTTGTACAATACATGAGAGCAAGTCCTTGTAACCTGTCTTGTGCTTAGAGGCATTGCTATTTGCTAGGCAGATGTCATTCCATGGTGATACTGAACCTGTGAGTACATATATCAAGACATATTCTTCATTGGAATATTCATTTCCTTAGCTCTTTCCTCATCTTCTTGATCATTGTCTTCATCAGCATGAGCCTGGAATATTTTGTTCTTCTTGACTCGTTCTTCCTTCATGGGACAATTTATAGCAATGTGTCACATCTTATGACAAGTGAATCATTCATAATTTGAGAATTATTTCTTGGAATTCTTAAACCCTTGAGATTTTCTAGGAGAATGGTGATAACACTTTCTCTTGTTCTTGCATTTGGTATGGACTGCAAAGATTGATCCTCATTTTCATTTATCTTCTCTTCACTGGATTATATTCTTTCTTCTTATTGAACACATTCTTCCCATAATTGTCGAAACTTGCTTATCCTTCTTCTTGAACAGATTCCTCGAATAAAGGATTGCCAATCTCTTGGAAGACCATTCAAGGTGGTCATTACAATTTCTTCTTCTTCAACCATATCACCAATAGATTCCAAATTCACCTTGATTTGAGCTGCTCTTGTGAAGTATGATTGCATGGTTTCTGACTTTTGAGCCTTTACACTTTTGAGGTGATTCCTCAAGGTCATATTTCTATAGTATTTATTCCTTCAAATAAGTTGGATGGAGAATAAAACATTTCCTTTGGTGTCCTCCTTAAGGAGGTTGGAGTCATTTAACCAACATACACACTTATTAGGTCAATTTTGTCCTATTTATCCACTATCCTAAGTTTAATTGATTTAATAGGCATTAGATGAGCACACCCATGCCTTCCTTCAGTCAAGGATCCCAACTAATACTTCTCCTTAAATCAGGGAGGCTGACTGGGATTCCTCCTTCAAACATGGAGCAATTCTGTGCTGATCTGAGTGTCATAAGTGCACCTAATTGCTAACTGATTGTTGTTTCAACTTACAATCAGCTAAGATGAGTTGTAAAGGTTCCTCCATAATGCAATTGTCTATTTTGGTCTAATTGAGATGAATTGGAGTGATTTAATGTGCCCCCAACCTTTTCTGATGAGCAATATCACTTCAGTTAACTTCATCGTAGCTAATTGGAGTTAATGATGCACTACCACCTACTGATTGACATGCAGTGACATGTGTCTGAGTTGCATTTAGTTAGACTCAGTCATATATTACACTCTAATTCAGTTAGGACTTACTGAGAGTTAGTTATGGTTAGTTTAGTAGTTAACTAAGTGTGTCTAGTGTTGGCTAATAGCCAGTTAAGCTACACACATCCATGCAATTCGAATGACCACCTAGTGAATTTTAATTGTCTTGGAATCCATGCATTATGCATGACATTATATTGTATTATTCATTCTTTCATTGATTATACAGAGCTACAACCTCCTATTGCAGTATCGTTACTTCATTTCATGTGTAATTTGTCATTGAATAGCTTGTGAGTTTATACTTTGTCCCAAGATTGTTGTGACATAATTAATATGGTATCAAAGCCATGGCAGGAGGAACCTCTATTCTTCAAAAACATGATTTTTGACAGATCTTGCATGCAAAATTCAGCAAAAGATCAAATTCTAGCACCTCACCAGAAGCAAAAGGTTTACCACTTAATACCCCAAGTTAAGGAATTGTTGATCAAGCTTTCTTGATCAATTATGTCGGGTGTGATGAAATCCTGAAATGTGCAGGCTATTCCACCTTACAATGACTTTTTTGTGTTGATTGCAGGATTTTTTACAGGTTCATTGCATTCGCTATAGTAGAAGTATGGATTCTTCCATAGAACTCTTAACTTCTTTCAATTATCACAAATGGAAGGGAGATATGGAGATCCAACTACGTGCTAAAGGACTCTACAGAGTCACTATGAAAACAGAGGAAGAGCCTAACCATGTTGTGGACAAGGCTAGATTCTTTAACAAAATGGATGAAGCTTTTGGGTTTTTGTATCTCTCCATCTCTAAGGACCTTCTATTCCATATCTCGGGATTGAAGAATCCGAAATCAATTTGGTACCAACTTGCCTCCCTGTATGACAAACAGGATGATTTGAGGATTTATCAGCTGGAGAATGAGCTGATTTTTCTTCAACTTAGAAATTTCGAGACTCTCAATGAATTCTTCACAAAATTGAAGTATATAGTCCTATAGTTGAAGCAGTGTGAGGTGAAGAAGGAGTATGATCAGCTCATCCTCACCATTCTCTCATAACTTGGTGCCAACTACTTTGTATTTGTTTCCACTTTCCATTCAGGGAATCTCACAACCCCTAGATGGAAGATGTCTTATCTCAATTCCTTCATTGAGTCCCTAACAAATGAACATCACAAGCTTGTTCAGATGGGGATCATTCAATCCTCAAAATATCAAGCCCTATTTGTTTTGGGGCCAAAATATCCGAAGGGGAAAGGGAAGAAGAATAATAAAAGTAAATTTGAAGATCCAAATCCTAAATAAAAGATCCAACAGCAAGAAGAGTCTTCGGGATCAAAGAAACACAAGAACAAAGGAAACCATGGGAAAGAGAAAGTCAAGTGTTCATACTATGGGAAGGGCTTCCACCCTGAACATGCCTGCATGAAGAAGAAGATTGATGAGATGAATTCTCTCCTTGATAGAAACAATATAAATCTTTCATATAGTATTCAGAAGAGAGATCACCAAGATTGGGATACCCAGCAAGAAATAGGACATGCTCTCATGGAAAGCACCTCGAAGCCCAAAGATCTGCTCATAGACTTTGGAGCTTCGAATCACATGATGGCAAGAAGAGATTCCTTCTCTTCTCTGGACATCAACAAAAGCATTTCCTTCCACATGGGAGATGATTCTACCATTATTTTGAAGGGACAAGGTACAATAAATCTTGAACATGGCAGTTTTTTCAATGTTTTGTACCCTGCTTGGCCTCCAACTTCCTGAGTGTATATCAAATGAATCATACCGAAGTTCCCAAGAGAGTAACATTCAGCCACAATGATGTAGAAATCATTGAGATTGCATCTGGTAAACTTGTTGCAAAATCCTTAGCAAACCGTCATGCAAAAGCCTATGAGTTTTTCCATTTTCTGGAGGATGCAAATCCCACCGCTCTTCTGACTCAAGGAAATGAGGTCAGTAGACTATGTCATGGGATATTTAATCATTTAAATTTTAATTACTTGTAGCAACTTCATAAAAAATCCATGGTTGAAATCCTTCCAGCCATCAAAGCTACCACCAGAGTTTGCAAAGGTTGTATTGTTGGAAAACACCTTGAGCACAAGTTTGATTGGGAAAAGGAAATTCATGCAACAAGTATATTGGGGCTGATTCATTATGATATCAACAGACCAATTCCCACCACATACATGAATGGATCTCAGTATGTACTCACATTCATATATGATTTTTCTAGATACACTTGGGTTTTCTTCATCAAGAAAAAATCTGAAGTTTTGGAGAAATTTGTTGAGTTGAAAGCATTGGTTGAGAATGCCTCTAGGAGAAAGATTAAATCTATATGAGATATGATAATGGAGGGGAATATATCAGTAATTAATTTCTGCAAATATTTTTAGAAATTGGGATCAATATCCAATATTCCATTCCCTACACTCCTCAGCAAAATGGTGTAGCGGAAAGGAAAAACCACTTTCTCAAGGAGATGACCACATGCATGCTGGAAGAAAAAAGATTGGCTGCAAATTTGTGGGCTGAGGCCATGAATGTTGCTTCAAACATTTATAAAATATTAATTGACTCCTATATGAAAGGAAAGACACCTTTTGAAGCCTATTTTGGACATAAGTCGGATGTGTCAACTCTCACAGTGTTTGGGTCCACTGCATGGGCCGGAATTCTGCATGATTGGAGGAAGGCTTTGCAAATGAAAAGTGTAGAATGTTATTTTATTGGATATACAAAAGAATATAAATGTTTCAAGCTTATGAATATCATAACAAAACAAATTTTTATAGAAATAAGTTTCCGATTTGAAGAGCCTCTCGAAGAGGTAGAACTAGTCAAGGAGAAATATGCTGAAATTCCCTCTTGTTCTGTTCATTATTCAGATGACGAAATTGGGAGTGATGGATATTATTTTGCTTATATGATATCTGATATCAGTCAGAAACAAATATCAGGTTCATAATCATATTCTGAAGTGCAAACACATCTCCCAACTTGGGCCAAGAAGACACTCTCTTCTGCCGGGGAAAACATTGGAAATCCTGTTGATCCAAGAAGAACCCGGTATGATTTTCAAAGAGAAGGTATTTCTCTCTCTTGTCATGGTGAGTTACTGTATGAGACATTTTATTTAATTATTGGGTTAGATCCTAATTCCTACTACCATGCTCGTAAATATCTGAGAAGGCAAGATGCTATGGACGAAGAGTTTAATTCTCTTTGGAAAAATGCTACTTGGGAGCTAGTTTCTCTTCCACCTGGGAGGAAATTAATTCAATTCAAGTGGATATTTTGGAAAAATGTTGCTGCTGATGGAAAAAACTAAAAATATAAGGCAATTCTGGTTGCAAAAGGGTTCTCCCAGGTCCAAGGAGTGGACTATCATGAGACCTTTGCACCAATGGCAAAGATGGTCTCCATCCGCCTAGTTTTGGCCATTGCGACATCCAAGAACTGGGAGGTGCATCATATGGATGTCAAGATTGTATTTCTACATGGATACCTGCATGAAGAAATATATATGAAGAATACCAAGGGGTTCACATCATATCGTTCTTTGGTTTGCAAATTGCAGAAATCATTATATGGGTTAAAATAGGGCCCGAGATCATGGTATGCCAAGATGGATGCCTTTCTGCTTTCACAAAACTTCCAAAGGTGTAAATATGATATAAGTGTGTATATACATCAATATTATGGTAATTTACTTATAATTTTTTTATATGTTGATGATATTTGAATCACAGGAAGCACACGTTCTTCCATTGCTTTCATAAAACTGCTCTTCATGATGCATTTGAGATGAACGATTTGGGGCTCTTGAAGCAATTTATGGGGCTTGAAATATCCCAAGAATTTGATGGGATAATGGTAAATCAGTCTAAATACATATCATACCTGTTAATTAAACTTAAAATGGTTGAATGTAAGGCTTCCTCCTTCCTTTTCCTCTCACGGATCAACCTTGAAGAAGGAAAAACACTCCACCCATGGATTGCACTATCTACTATCAGCTGATTGGTAGCTTGCTTTACTTGACACATTCATGACCTTATATTTGTTATGTCATGAATGATGTATCAAGATAAATGTAGCAGCCTCATAACTTGCATTGGAAGGAAGCCAAGAGGATCCTTCAGTACACTCAGGGCACAAGATCCTATGACATTCACTATGCTTCAAATTCTGAGCTAGAGTTGGTTGGTTATATAGATTCAGATTGGGCAGGGGATTCCATAGATTGGAAGTCCACTTCCGAGTATGTATTTATGTTTTGTGGTGGCCCCATTTTATGGTCTAGAAAAAAGAAGGCTTCCATTGCATTGTCTTCATCATAGGCCAAGTACAAGGGAGCAGTGAATGCTTGCATCCAAGCTGTTTGGTTGCAAGGCATTCTTTCATAGTTTGAGATTGGTAGTAATTTTTCCACGGTCATATTTTGTGACAATCAAAGTGCTATTAAGATCTCCACATATCTAGTTACCAAGAAGAGGACCAAACATGTTGAGATAGACTTGCGCTACATCGGGGAGTTGGTGCATGACAAGACCAGTGTTCTACAATACTGCCCTACAGATGAGCATATTGCAGATATTTTCACAAAGATATTTACAAAGAAAAATTTTGCTTACCTCCGTTCACTGCTGGGGGTGATTTCGTCAGGGTTATCAGATTACTTCTTCATTGTTCAGCTTGAGGGGAGGGGGGTTTACCACTGGGTTTTCCCTCTTTCCTCACTTAGATTCTATTTTTAGCATTGTTAGAGTTACATTTTTATACAGGGTAGCCTATGGCCTTTGTTGTTGGGGCCCTAGAATTTCATGCATTTTTTTACTCCTCCTAATTATAGCTTAAGGGGGGGTGTTGGATTCATTTACCTAACATACACACTGCATTTGGTCAATTTTTCCCTATTTACCCACTATCATAAGTTTAATTGAATTAATTGGAATTAGATGAATACACCATGAAATCAGCATGAGAATACCCATGTCTTCCTTCAATAAAGGAGGCCAACTAATCCTTCTCCTTCAATCGGGCAGGCTAACTGGGCTTCCTCCTTCAAACATGGAGCAATTCTGGGGTGATCTAAGTGTCATAAGTGCACCTAATTGCTAACTAATTGTTGTTTCACCTAACAATCAGTTAAGATGAGTTGTAAAGGCACCTCCATCATGAAATTGTCTATTTCGGCTGATTGGGATGACCTGGAGTGAGTTAATGCACCCCCAACTACTTGTGATGAGAATAATCACTTCAGTTAACTTCATCGAAGCTAATTGGAGTTAATGATGTGCTACCACCTACTCATTGACATGCAATGACTGGTGTCTGAGTTACATACATTTAGACTCGGTCATCTATTGCACTCTAATTCTGTTAGGACTCAATGAGAGTCAATTATGGTTAGTTCAGTGGTTAACTAAGTGTGTCTAGTGTTGGCTAACAATCCGTTAAGCTACACCCATCCATGCAATTCGAATGACCACCTAGTGAATTCAAATTTTCTTGGAATTCATGCATTCTGCATGAAATTATATTGTATTATTCATTTTTTCATTTATTATATAGAACTGCAACCTCCTATTGTAGTACCGTTACATCATTTCATGTGTAATTTTTCATTGAATCACTTGTGAGTTTATACTTTGTCCGAAGATTGTTCTGACAGAATTAATAGAGGATACTTAAGGAATCAAGTTAATTTTTTTATGGAATCAACTATGATCCTCTTATCCTTCATCGTATGCTTCTTGTATTTGGACTTAGCTTCCTCTTCTTCTGGTTCTGCAACTTCCTCCTTTATAAATCTTTCTAGTTCAATTTCTTCTAGGATGAGCATGATCCGATACTTCCATGCTCTGAAGTATTCGACACCCTCAAGATTCTCATCTAGCTTTGTACTATTTGTCATATTTTAACATAATGAGAACTTCAAATGGAATAAGAAGAAGTAATACTTACTTGATGAATATTGTTGCTCGCTAACCTTCCTCGTGATGACCTAGGGTTTGATGAAAAACCCCTAATTTACTAGTTGAGATCACTGGTAGGTCTGAGTGATGGAAAAGGTGCACCTTCCTAGGACTAGCTACACTGTATCTTTCTTTTTATGAGATTGATGGTGGATTCTTAGGAAAACTGAAGCCCTAGTTCTTCCCGGCAACAGTATTTGGTCCAAAATTGAAACTTCTTGGAATTCAGTTATGTTTTCATAGAAATATGTGCCCTTCTGGGGCGAGTTGAGTGAGCCCTCTTTTTTGGTTGATCTATTGAGGTATTTTCTTGGAATAAAAAACCCTAGTTGTGCAATGTCTCCTTTCAGGGTGGCTCTCATACCATGTTAAGTTTTCTTAATTGCTTAGATGATATTCTAATACAATTTACAATAGTAGGATCACTAAAAGAACAAGAAGAACATTAACACAAAGAACACAAATATTTTCCTCTAGGAAACCACAAGGGAGAAAACCCCACAAAACTTCCTCAGTATAGAACTCAACCAAAACAGTGTAAAACCCAAGACAACTCCTTCTCTCTTCTTCCTAGCAGAATTATTCTTCTCTCTCTTGCAAATATTCTTGAGTGAAGTGTGTAAAAATGAAGGGGAGCGCCTCTCTATTTATATTTGATTCTTGACATGACCTAAAACCTAGCAGGACCAACTTGTCTAGTAAGACACCAAAAATAATATTTAGTATAATGACACTTGGGTATTATTGACCCGACTTACATCCAAAGGTTTACAGTGATTCTTTCAATGACTCTTACATGGCCAATTTCATCAAATACATCTCCTAAAGGAGGAATACAATCAGTACAATTGTAATATTTTTAGAAGTTACAATACTTTAACAACATTATGGCTTGACTGCTTCATAGAATGATGGAGGATATAAGAGAAAGAAGAATAATAGGAAGATTCAAACTATGGCTTGATCTTTCTCCTTATTGGATTTCTAACTTGCTAGATGACTCTTCAAACCTATAATACAACTCAGTTACAATGGTTGAATTCCATCATCTTGTTGGTTATGGATCATGATCTTCTTGATTTAGAGATGTTATTTCAGTCGTGTTTGGACCCAGCACCTGATGGGGGGTGTGCAATGGATTTTCCCCCACTATAATATCCAAGGGGTGCAGCGAGTGGGGTGGATGGGTTTGGGGGTAGCACCCTCATAGAGAAAATTTAGGAAAAAATTCCTTGCAAAATGTTGTAATTTCAGAGTCATGACTTGGTCAATAATGGGTGATTTACGGGCCCATGGTTTTGGGAAACCCGTGGTAATTTCCCATGGTATTCCCTTTATAAAAGGGAGGCATTGCAATACAGTTGTGTATTGCATTGTAGCATTGTAAAACAATCTCTGTGATTGTGTGAGAGAGACTATGAGAGATTGAAGAGAAAGTGCAACATGGTTGTTGCAATGCAGGTTGTATCCCTTCATTTTGTTGGATGGTATAATAATAAAGGACTAACAATTTATGTGTGGACGTAGCCCATCTTAGGTAAACCACATTATATCTGTGTCTCGATTGTAATTTGGTTTATAATATTTTCATCTTGTTTATTGTTTATTGTTTATTGTTATTTCTCTACGATCCTGTTTTTATAACACATCCAGGCTCAATAGCAGGGGAAATTCTCCTAACTTGAACTAGGGGCACATCTCCCAAGGAAAAGTAGCACAATGATCTCAATGCAAAACACAAATTCACCAAAATATGTGATAGTGATGCACTCCCATTATTTTATAAGATTAGGTATCTTCTTAGGAAAGATCAAGGTTATGGCTTGTGGTCCCTAACTCAACCATGCACCCTCATTGACTGAAGATGAAGTTTCCTGCTTTCCTCTTCCTTGCTTTCCTGCTTTTCCACTGGCTAACTTTTATTCCTTTAGAAAATGTGCCCTCCTTGTTTCTTTCTTTTCACACTAACATGCCTTTCTCTATTTTTAGCAATTGCGCCCTCCTTACTTTCCTAAAATTTCCTTATTTTTATTCTAACATGATTTTCCTACACTTGCCTTCTTTGTGCATGATTGTATGGTTGGATTCTTTTGTCATTCTTTTTATATTTTTCTACTTTTCTTGATCTTTCTTAATTGTTACCTAGTTTCTAATAAGTGTGACAACCCATTGGGTCCACAAAGTCTCATTCCCCCCCCCCCCCCCCCCCCCCCCCC
>LPNX010767700.1:338094-351914 GCA_001517045.1 Pseudotsuga menziesii
TACAAGGATATTTATTATCTATCAAAATTAACCCCCTTTTTAATTAATCTAGTTCTCCATAAGGAACCATGGGGTTCTCAAGGGCTATGGGATTCTCCATGGTGTTATCAAGAAAATGGGGACATTACAAAGAGGATGAACTGCTTTGGTCCAAGAATACTAAAGGTTGACACTATTCCCCTAGTTTGGGATACATGTTAATAATAGAAGAAGATGATCTACCAAAGACCCCTTGGTGGAGCTCTGTTTTGTGGAAGCTCAAATGTCCATTAAAGAAAAAACTTTTCTTGTGGTTGGCTCTATCTAATAGAGTTCCTGTATGGGATCGGCTGATAAAAAAAATTGTTATAGTCCTAGGAAGATGTCCACTATGAAAATAAAGCTCAAAGAATATTTCCCATTTATTTATTCAATGCTCATACATCGACATAATGTGGTTATCTATCCCATACGTAAAAAGCATTCAATTTGTTTGGAATGGAATGGGATTAAAAAATCCTTACATAATTGGATTAATAATGAATCTTATGCATATTACAAGGATCTTCCTTCTCTCATGATCTGGGGAACCTAGTTGGAAAGGAACAAAGTCATATTTAAATATGTCTATATCTTACCTGATATTTATGTAACAAAAATCTTGGCAATTTAATCTCACTTTATTAAAGATGATGGACCACCAAAGGTGAGAAGGATAGTAGAGGAAGCCATTAACATATCTAATTGTTGGTCTTATTTTGATGGAGCCTCCCAAGGTGATCCATCCATGGGGGGTGTAGGAGGTATCTTATACTTCTTAGATTCATAATGGTCTAAGATATCAATAGGAATAGGGAGAAGTTCCAACAACTATGTAGAGATGATAGATCTAAACCTTGTTTTAATTTTGGCCTTCACAAAGTGGGTGCATAAGCTTCAAATTTTTTAGGACTGAAAGTTAGTTATTGAATGTATGAGTTTGAAGACTCCGCCCAAAAATATTCCTCTAAATTCATTATTCTAGGATCTGATGAAGATCTCAGAAACTTTCTCAAACAATAAATTTCAACACATTTATAGAGAAAGGAACTCCTTAGAAAATTTATTGTCAAAGAAAAGACTGCAGGTGGGAGACGAGATGTGGAAAAAGTGGGAAATTCCACATAATATGTTTTTTGAATCTGATGATCCTAAAAATATATTAGAAAATGATTATTCGAGTGTGGAAATTGAACCCAGTGATAGATTAATTTTACTCACAACAATTAACAATTGATCATGCAAAATCACTCACAAAAGAGACTGAAATTGGAGCTAAACACTAAACTGTATTAACTCAGTGTACAATAGCCAACCCTGTAACATAATAGGTTTCTGAATAAATAAAATAAATCAAGGATTTGAATGCATGAGGAGCAATTCGAATCTAGCATAAAGCAGGCTTACTAAAATTATGCAAATCCCCCATAGGTGTAAAAAGCTGATCCCAAATATGTCATGGAGCTCACGAATTAGAAAAATGGATTAGGCAAGCTAAAGAGTGATGGAATGAAAAATCATACATTCTTTTCCAAGGAGAAAAGAGTGGAGGATGAAGAGGACAAAAAACTAGTTCACCTCACCTAGTCAAACTTTCCCTATTGCTTTAAAACACTGAAAAAGCAGGCAATAAAGCAGAAAAAGCAGAAGGGCGCCTAGGAGACCAGGAATAAAGTAGAATTGATTCCTTGAGGTTTCCCAAGTTCTACATGGGTCAAATTAGGCAAGTTGGACCACTATGGATATTAATTGACAACTTGCATAAGGTGGGACACATGAACTAGGCAAATAAGACAAAAATAATTAAATTAATGTCTAAGGTAGTAAACTATGGGTTGATTATTCTAACACCCCCCCTTAATCATGACTTACGAGTAATATATCAGAAAATTATAGGGCCTAGAAACAAGCCTTAGTCACCCTTTACATACTGCATGTCCATTTAAACAAGGAAAGAGGCAAAACCAACTTGGGAAAATCCTCCCTTAAAAATGGACTGTAAAACAAAATTTGGAAATCTTGTCTTCACTCATGCTTCACAGCATGATCAGCAATCCCCAGCAGTGATTTGAGATTGCTGAAGGTCTTCTCACAAAATGCTTTGGTGAAGATATCAGCTACTTGTTCTGAAGATGAACAGAAGAGTAGGTGAATGGTGCCATCATGCACAAGCTCTCTGATGTAGTGCATATGGATCTCAATGTGTTTGGTTCTCTACTTCTGAACTAGATATTTATAGATTTGAATGGTACTCTGGTTATCATAGTAGATGGTAGTTGAGTACTCTGATTCAAAGCCACACTTTCCAAGTAATCCCTGTAACCATAAACATTGAGTTGCTGCATTAACAACTCCTCTGTACTCTGCTTCTGTAGATGAGAGTGCAATGGCACTCTGTTTCTTGCTTGACCAGCTGATTGGCCCTTCTACAAGCATGAACACATATCCTGATGTGGACTTTCTGTCTGTGCTATCACCTGGCCAATCACTGTCAGTAAATCCAATCAAATCAAGATCAGATTTTTCTTTATAGAAGATCCCATGTGTCCTTGTTCCCTGAACAAAGTTAAGGATCCTTTTGGTTGATTTCCAATGGATCTCATGAGGCTGATCCATGTATCTAGAAGCCACACTTACTACATAATAAATATCAGGTCTATTATGTGTCAGATACAACAAACATCCAATCAATTGCCTATACAGTGTATTGTTTACCATAGGTGAAGAATCAGCTTCTTCCACCTTCACTCCTGAAAGGAAAGGAGTTTTGCTTGCTTTGCAATCCTTCATTTTGAATTTGTTCAGCAAGTCCAAGGAATATTTGTACTGGTGCACCTTGATTCCAGCTTTGGTTTGAGCAATCTCAAGACCCAAAAATTGACTTAAGAGCCCCAAATCTGTCATGGAGAAGGCTTGGTTCATAGCACCCTTTAAGGAAGCAATCTTAGCCTTTGAACTTCCTGTAATGAGGAGGTCATCAACATATAACACAATGATCATTAATGAACCATTAACTAAATTCAAATAGACATTTGGATCTGATTTTCACCAAACAAAATTCAGTGATAGCAAGAAGCTATCGATCTTGGCATACCAAGACCTGGGGGCTTGCTTTAGCCCATACAATGACTTTCTCAACCTGCACACAAGAGAAGGGTTAGTAACAAAACCTTGAGGCTGCTGCATATATATCTCTTCAGTGAGATCTCCATTCGGGAAGGCACATTTTACATCCATGTGATGTACCCCATTGCCTTGAGGCTGCAATGGCTAAGGCTAGCCTGATGGAATCCATCTTTGCCACTGGGGCAAAGGTCTCATTGTAATCTATGCCATGAACCTGTGAGTAGCCCTTGGCTACCAATATGTCCTTTTACTTTAGTGGTGAACCATCAACAGCAAATTTGGTCTTATAGACCCACTTACACTGGACTAACTTTCTCCCTGGGGGAAGATCCACTAGCTCCCATGTGTTTCTCTTCTGGAGTGAGATGAACTCCTCCTTCATGGTTGTTTGCCATCTTGGATCTCCTGCTTCTTCTTCATATGTTTGAGAATTAGACTCCACCATCAAAAATCATTTTTCAGCAAACATAGGATCCTTCATGCACAGACCACTCTCAAATTGAGATCTAGTCCTCCTTAGGTCATTGGGATCCCCAGCTATCTCTCCTGCTGCATGTAGTGTCTTGGCTGCCCATTTTGGCCTTGTAGGGCTGTTAGGGTCTGCAATAAACTCATATCCACCAGACAAATCAGAATCAGTATGTTCAACAAACTCTTTACTTACTTCCTGAGGTTTAGGTGGAGAAGAGGCTTCTCCAACTTCCACTGCTGCAAGGGGTTCTTCTTCAAACTGAACACACCTTTCGATGAAGGCTTTGTTTATGCTCAAATTTATCAGTTTGTACCCTTTTGAATCTTCAGAGTATCCAACAAAAATACACTCTTGGCTTTGGGGCTGCAAATCCTTCCTCTTCTCTGTTGGAATTCTAGCCCAAGCCTTTGAGCCAAAAATCCTGAAATGGGTCACATCTGGCTTGTGCCCACTCCATGCTTCGAAGGGAGTCATACCATCAAGTTGTTTATGAGGCACCCTATTTTGAATATAGGCTGCACAGATGATAGATTCGGCCCATTACTTCGGTGGCAAAGTTTTGGCCTCCATCATGCATGTTGCCATCTCCTTCAGTGATCTGTTCTTCCTCTCAGCAACACCATTTTGCTGTGGTGTGTAAGGGATAGAATTCTGCATCTGCACAATAATTAATAAACTCAGACTTGGCATACTCACCACCATTGTCAGATATGAGGACCTTGAGTTTCCTCCTAGACTGGTTTTCAACCAAAGCCTTAAAGACGTTGAAGAGGCCAAAAACTTCAGACTTGTGTTTCAGGAAGTGAACCCAGCAATACCTCGAAAAGTCATCAATGAAATTCAATGCATATTTGTCCTAACTCATGGACATATGATGGAATGGGACAGCAACATCACTGTGGATCAGCTCGAGGGGTGCAGAGGTTCTCTCGTGACTAGCTCTCTCAAATTTATGCTCTGGGTGTTTTCCTAGGATACAACCTTGGCAGAATCCTTTGGAAAATTTTATCTTGGGAAACCCTATGACCATCTCTTTTTCACTAAGATCAAAAAGATACTTGTAATTTAGGTGGCCAAATATTTCATGCCAAATCTTGCTAGCCTCATTAGCATGAATCAGAAGAGCAGAGGGGTTTGAGTAGGGTAGGAAGTGTGAGAACATGTATACCTTCTGAGCATGATTTGCAACTCCTTTTGCAATGACTCTACCACTTGAGATCTCTGTGATCTCAACTTCATCAGAGGAGAATATGACTTTCTTAGGAGACCCAGTGTGGGTCATCTGGTACACTGACAAGAGGTTGGAGGCAAGACAAGGCACATACAAGACATTGTTGAACTGACCATGATCAAGATCAATCCTCCCTTTGCCCAAAATTTCAGTAAGAGAGTCATCTCCTAGTACTATAGGTAGTCCTTTCGACATGCAGTCAAGTGAGGAGAAGGCCTCCTTGGTCGAAACCATGTGTCTTGAAGCTCCAAAATCAATGATAAAACTGGGTGAGCTTGATGTGCCAGCAACCAATGCATGAACTCTCTCTCTGTCATCTGAACTTGATCCTCCTTCTCTCTTCTTTGAGCTTTCTGGAAGGGAGATGCCATTCTTCTCCAGGAGTTGGGTCAGCATGTGTATTTCAGTGTGATTGCCCTTATTGCAGTATGTGCAGTTGTCCATTTCACCTTTGTTTTTCTTCTTCTGGTAGTTCTTCTTGGAACCTTGTGGATCCTCAGGAGACTATTTCTTGTCTCTCTTTTGCTCAAGTGGCTTTTTAGCTTTCTTTTTGCTTTTTGAATCCACCTTTGAATCTCCAGCAATCAGAGCTTGATTTTTGGATGGTTTTATGGTGCCCATCATCATCAGCTTATCCTATTCTTGTGTGAGAGATTCCATGAAATCAGCAAGGCTAGGCATCTTCCAGGTTCAAGCTGTCAGTTTTGTGGCATAGAAGGTTAAAACAAACACTGAATAGTCAGGGCCTAGCTTCGAGAGAATGGCCAGGATGAGCTGATCATCCTTCTTTTCGATCCCACACTATTTCAGCTGCAAAACAAGTGCTTTGAACTTGGAGAAATATAGCTGCAGGGATTCAAAGCTATTTGGACTCAGAGAAATCAGCTCATTTTCGATTTGATGTCCCCTCATCTCATCTGTCTTTCCAAAAATATCAGAAATATTCTCCCATACTTCATTCAGTGATGTCAATCCATCAAGATGGAAAAGGAGGTCTCTGGAAATACTCAGACACAAGAGACCATAGGCCTCATCCCTCCTGTTGTGCCATTTTATCTTCTCTGCAGCTGAATTGGGCTCTACTTCTGTTGCCATAGTCACCCTGTAGAGGCCTTTCTCTCTCAACAGTATCTCCATCTCTACTTTCCATTCAAATAAATTGAAGGGAGTCAAGATAGTTTCCTGTGATTGATCCATAGCTTAGAAAATCTATCCCGGCTGTCAGTAGAAGGCTCCCAGTCACTGATGTCGAACCTGCAAAAAAATTTTGAAGGAGAGAAATTGATCTACAATGGATCTGATACCATGTGTAAATTGAACCCAGTGATAGATTAATTTTACTCACAACAATTAACAATTGATCATGCAAAATCACTCACAAAAGAGACTGAAATTGGAGCTGAACACTAAAATCTATTAACTCAGTGTACAATAGCCAACCCTGTAACATAATAGGTTGCTGAATAAATAAAATACATCAGGGATTTGAATGCATGAGGAGCAATTCGAATCTAGCATAAAGCAGGCTTACTAAAATTAAGCAAATCCCTTATAGGTGTAAAAAGTTGATCCCAAATCTGTCATGGAGCTCACGAATTA
Source organism: Pseudotsuga menziesii (assembly GCA_001517045.1). Classification (NCBI taxonomy): domain Eukaryota; kingdom Viridiplantae; phylum Streptophyta; class Pinopsida; order Pinales; family Pinaceae; genus Pseudotsuga; species Pseudotsuga menziesii. Next base: position 344,541 of record LPNX010767700.1, read on the forward strand.
GCAAAATGGATTAGGAAAGATAAAGAGTGATGGAATGAAAACTCATACATGCTTTTCCAAGGAGAAAAGAGTGGAGGATGAATAGGACAAAAAACTAGTTCACCTCACCTAGTCAAACTTTCCCTATTGCTTTAAAACACTGAAAAAGCAGGCAATAAAGCAAAAGAAGCAGAAGGGCGCCTAGGAGACCAGGAATAAAGCAGAATTGATTCCTTGAGGTTTCCCAAGTGCTAAATGGGTCAAATTAGGCAAGTTGGACCACTATGGATAGGTAATTGACAACTTGCATAAGGTGGGACACATGAACTAGGCAAGTAAGACAAAAATAATTAAATTAATGTCTAAGGTAGTAAACTATGGGTTGATTATTCTAACATCAAGATCAAATATATTTTGTAATGGTTCATGAATCCCATAAATAAGGTGATTTATTTAAATATAATGAATTACGACATTTTCCCATGAAAATGTACATACATACTTGAGAAGCCTTGAATACTATTTATATTTGAATTTCAAGTGATGTGGTATACATGAAAGAATATAATCCCATCAAACATGTTGATTTGTACATATTCAATTTTACTGAAACCTAAAACGCCTATATATGCAAGAAATTATCACATATAAAAAATATTATTATTATCCCTTTGCATAGATCTCCAAACCACCACGTAAGGAATAGAACAAATCTAGTGAGTTCCTTCAAAACTATTATTTCCAACCAAGAAAATTAATAAATGAATGGAATAATGGCTTCCTTACCTTGCAGAAGCTATCATCTCTATCACAGATTTGAAAACCAAGCCGAGGATACTCCAAATTAGCCCCAGAAGTTTGCCTGGAACTTCAAACCACTACAAAGAAATAACACAATATATAACAAAATATATGTTAGTGCAAAACTCTGCCATCTAATAAATGTAGAGACATTTGTCATTGCAAGAAGACTTGCAACCTATGTCACCGAAAACGTGACAAAAGTTCATGTTTTTGAGAGAAAACATAATAGAAACGAAAACACGGCGTAAACCGATGTTATCTACGACTGTTTCCATTTCTAGACTTGAAAAACCGTTTCTTCAAAAATGAATCATTTATCGGGACATTTTTTCAGAAACAGATTTCAGTTTCTGAGCGAATTGGTCTCGTTTCGTCTCGTTTCTTGTTTTTGATTATTAATGAATGAGGATTGGTTGTTAACTTCTCCATCACGCAAAAGGTATATGTAAACTTTAATGGTACTTAATGCTCAAGTCTTTGTTCACCTTGCAATATGCTTCTTTGGTTGAGCCTACCAAATTGATATCTGGAAGTGGTTTAAGCTACTTCTCCCTTGGTTTTGTAGAAGAGAAACAATAGTTGTTTCCTCGCCGCAGTCCATGGAGGGACTGAAAAGCACCCAAGAAATACTATGGAATGATTGGGGGTTTTCAAATGCCCAACCTTAAATTTAACTTCGGCATTTGTTGAATTCTTGGACTACATGGGTTGGAGAGAATCTGAGCGATGTGGAATTCATATCTGGAGGATTCGATGGCTTAACCATAACAACCTCTCCAAACAGAATACTAATGATATGGTTTGATTTGTTTCGAGCCCAAAATGGATTCCATGCTATATATTTTTCTGAAATGGGCATGTCGTTCTCCATGGTAAATAGATCCTAGGATGACATGAGATATTAATCCATTCTGTTGATTGTATTGGAGATAACTCGAGGGATCTTTCAGACTATGTTATTGGCTTCTAACTCGAGGGATCTTTCATACTATGTTATTGGCTTAATTTGATATGAAAATGAGAGGTATGAATCTAATTTATTTGAATCTTAAGTTTATCAAATTTGATGTAGTGTTTATTAAATTAGATTTAGTTTGAAGTTTCATTTTTATCCTATGATGTTCTTAGGTACTATGTATTTACCCTCCATTCTCCCAGTACTCTCCCCCCCTTTGTGCTTCTCCCTCCCCTTTGAGCCTGCAGAATACAGTTCCTTAGAGTTTCAAATTACCTGTATGAGATAGGAAGGAAGGGAAACATAACTTCCCAATAGCACACCCATGAGAGATAGAAAGATGAAAATGAGGGTTTTTTTCCTTTATGCCTTTACGCTGTCAATCATGGGAGTCTTCACAGTGACAAGTCATTCGATCATGAATAGGGGTATACAAAGGTATCTATTCTACTTTAATGCTGAGGGAAATTGATTATTTTCAGGAAATGAGAGAATGGTCAATTTAAACAACTCCATGGCGAGTTAAGATATATATTTTTCTGGTTCTGCACTACGGCAAGAGTTATTCCATGTGACCAAATCTACCCTATCTACCCTTTTCATTAAAGAATGTAACAAATGTAAGATTATCTTTAAATGGTAAGATTCGCACTAGATCTATAGTAGTTTAGATCTTAGTTGTTTGTAATTTCATTTTGAAAGTCAGGAATAAGTGGCTAATATTTCAAGAGTTTCAAGAGTCTCTTTACTTCCATTAGTTATATGTTTTAACTATATGCTCTTGACATTTTTAGGGAAATGTGGAAATTAGACGGTTATATTGTTTGGAAAGGTTTATGTGAAGACAAATTAAGAATTTTACATCTCATCTATCATTTTTATTATGAAATTCATGCCATAATCATCCATTCTATCACAAACTATGCAACAAAGCAACCTGCATTAGGGAAATTTCTGTATCTTATTCATTGCATCTTTATACTTCACATCCTAAAATTCCGGACTTAGAAAAAGTTTGAGTTTGATTCCTATAAGTATTAGGGACATTATTTCCTTTCACAAGGAGAAAACGGGGGATTATTGTCTACGTTAGTTTTAGATTAATTTTGGCAGCCTGGTTTTCCCCAATGGGAATGGCATCTTATGTTTGAAAAGATGCTAGATTTTAGGGCTTTTTAATGTTTATTTTCAAAAATATGTGCAATTTTATAATTTTTCAAAAATATTTATATTTGTAATATTTATATTTATTTGATAAATTTTCAGAAATATTTATATTTGTAATGTTTATTTATTTATATCTAGTATAAAATTATTTTATTTTAAATATTGATATTTTTTATTTTCCTAAACTATATATTTATTCTAACTCAACAAAATATTCTTGGCCTTTATAGACTTGTATGTGTCACTAGTTGATCAACATTATCTCTATGAATACTTGTATATGTCACTAGTTGATCAACATTATCTCTTCATTCATAAATTAGTGGCACCCTCTTCCACTAGTGGATCATAGTGTTTTATTAAAAAGTACACAACAAGGTGACCTTTTCTTTAGCTGCCTAAGTAATATTCATCAAAATGGAGGTAGGTGTTCTAGGAGGCTTGTAGCTATTCTTCACTTTCTTTTTTGTTTTTTTCTCTCTCCTCGTTTCTTGTATGCGAAACCTGCAAACTTCGTTTCTCGTACCGTTCTCGTTTCGCATTCTGTTTCATGTTTCCAATGGAAGGAGCTATCCATTGAGCATTTAATGCCGCTGCAGTAGGCTTGATGGCCATTGGATCTCGAGCAGCTCAATATCCAATGATCATCAAGCTTGTTGCAGCTGCATTAAATGCTCTACAGCTCAATGGATAGATCAATTTCTGGTAAGATAGCCTACAACTACTCAGTTTGCTTCTTCTATCTGGAAGTCATCTACGGTGATCTTGAAGTCATCTTCATCTCGTCGAGGAGAAATTGTATCTTTCTGAAAACCATAAAAGAAGAAAAATTGACAGAAAAGTTGGATGATATTATTGAATTTCAACTTGTGCCATAGCGGTGCAAAAATCAAGGGTAGTGTTTGGATTTAGCATAGAAATCCACCATCCATTAAATGTAGAGACATCTGCAATCCCAAGAAGATCTACAAATACTCAGTTTGCATCTTATATACTCTCACGGAGAATCTATAATGATGAGCGCATCTTATATACATAGAACCTCTATCTGCTAAACCTTTGACAAGAATCAATCACCTTAACTACTACTCCCACTCACTATACGACTGCTTACAATAACAATGAAACTTAAGGACCAAACAAGCTCCCATCAAGAAGCTAGAACTGTGAAGTTGGAGTTGTTGGAAAGAAGATCCACTGATCCTCTCCTCATATGCTCGTTCCTCGAGGGAGAGTTGGTGCTTGAGTTTCCCTTCGTGTTAGCTATCGCAAGCACCTGCACCAGATCTAGAAACACCTCCCATTTTTTTATGGATCTTGAAGTCAATACCAGTAACTGTATATGTATATGATGATCACGGTGAAAGTTATTAATATTCATACCAATTTTAATTTATCCATCTTCAAAATTATTAGGAATCACTTGTTCTTTTTTTAATTCCCAAATGTTTTGGATAAGAGAAACATTCCTATATCATCATGAAAAAGGCAATTTTTTTTTAATTCCCAAAACATTTAGGATAAGAAACAAGTTCCTATAAGACAATATTGATTTTAGCAATGTTAATTTTTTCCTTTATGCTAATTACAATAAGAAATACTTTTGATCTTTGATCATCTCCTTACAATATTTTAATTTTGGGTCAGTGCAAGAAGATGAGGGACCTTTAAGATGCAATCCTAGTTTTCAAAAACAACATCATGTTACCAAAAAGTACATCAACCCGAGCCTGGCATAGCACTTGGTATGGTTCAACCCGAGCCTGACATGTCATGGAACATGTAGGATAGGAAGAAAAATCGCGTACACGTTATATAACTACAAAACGCACTCGCGATATGTAGTCATAAAACGCGTGCGCGATTTGTAAATCATAAAAAAAAAATACACAGTCCCGAACCCGCAGCCCATTTTCACAATTAGGAACACGAATTCGACTGGCCATTGGAGCGTTTGGAGCGAGACCAGTGCTTGGGATTGTTGCAGGAGCTGATTCAGGTTGAGGGGAGGAGATTTCACTCATGCATTGTCATCCAACAAGGTAATTCAATCACCCAATGCATTTTTTTTTGTCAATTTTTACCCTATAATTGTATGTATGATATTCAAATGCATTTCCCTCCTATCTTTTTTAATTCTCAAGAGCAATAAGCAACATGTTCGTTTCTTCTTTGGTGTAGCACTTCTTATGTATTCTATTAAGTTCAAAAGTATTCATAAGCAACATGCTCGTTTCTTCCTATTATGTTCTTTTGGTGGTTTCTCTCTTTTATTGATTCAAGCTTCCCATGAACCAAATGTGATACACATCTCGTTTCACACCCAAATTGAGTGGACCACACATTTACTATAATAAAAATGGTGCTTAAGTGATGTAATGAATGATTGACAAAATTTGAAATGTTCTGTATACTAGTTTAATATAAATATAAGTAATAATGTTCATTACCTAATAGACTAGTGAACAATGTGGTGTGGGTACTTTAATTTTTATCTCTCTTCCTAACAACCCCTAAAACAAAAAACCAGAAAAATATATTAGTATACAAAAATCAAACTAAATCATTATAACTATTATACATCTAATTTTATTTTGATAATATCATCATAGGTTTTCTCAGCATTAATGCCCTCATTATTATTGCTTTTCTCCAGCATAAAATAAATAAAAACATTAATGTATAAGAAAAAATCAAGTGTGAATTAATTTTATAAATAATCAACATTCAAAATATGACAATTTTAATTACCATGGTATTGGTATCAATACTTTGTGATTGTGCCATATACATTCTCGCTATTACCATAGCTTTAAAATTGATCTTGAACTTAAGCTTTAGTTCATTTTTAGAGTTACTTTCATAATATCATCATAGGTTTTCTCACAATTAATGCCCTCATTATTACTGCTTTTTTCTTGCATTTACCTTATACACCTAGTAGAAGAGATTGAAGAATGTGGTTAAAAGATGGAAATTTCTATTATTTGAACAAATCTCAGGTTCAAATCCAAGAACTAAACTATCAGTATAAATACATTGAACATTGAATTGAGTTTCACTTTATTACAAGCTAATGTTAAATTTAAATCGTGTCTTATGATTTCACTTGAGGTCTCACACCCACACCATTGGTTGATTCCTATACCCTTGGTTGATTTTCTATTGGAATTCCTTGTTCCAACATGAACTCACCCTTGTATGAAATTGTTGGTGTTTCTAGATGTTACATGGTGTATTCACCTTTGTATGAAATGATTGGTGTTTTTTAGATGTTACATGGTGTATTCACCATATTTTTTGAAAAAATCAATATAACCAATGTTATGACCTGAGCTTGATTTTTAATTAGATTTAGTTTGAATTTTGAAGAGATGAAGTGGGTTTTACATTTAGTATATGAATTGTATTGTATATGGATAATATTTGTAGGTTGCAATCACAATTGAAGAAGGTTTCAGATTACTTATGTTATCAAAATTTGACATGATTGAATGAGTAGTTAGCAAAATGTATTTAGAGTTATTGCACATCATGTTGTTTAAGTTTATTTTGATATGTTTTACATTTATAATGTCATGATGTTTTGAGTAAAGCCCATGATAATGTTTTGAGTAAACACTATATATGTATTTGATTGGTTTGTTGTAGACAAAATTGGACTTGTGCTTAAGTTAGTTTTTCATATTTTGTTATGCATATTATTTTAAATGACAATATATACTTGTTGGTAGCAACCCACTTATTGCAAAGGCATGTTAAACACAGTTTATTTTGATGGGGTTTCGCAAATTTTTGTTATCTAGCTTATGCTTTTGAATTAGTTATGTGGTGACATTTTATTTACTATTATATAGGTCTATGTGATGGTTGGATGTTATGAAGCTCCTCTTTGAAACTCTAGTCACTCCTGTTATCTTGTATGGGTGTGAGGTTTGGGGTTGCAGCATCTCTAGAGAATCTTGGAGAAAGATCGAGCAAATCCAGAAGCGTTTTATAACTTACAACCTCAAATAAAAAAAATACCCCCTATCCTATTCTCCTTATAGAAGTGGGTCTTTCCCCCATCGAGAGCCTAGCCATGACTAGACTCCTGTTGTACAAGAACAAAATCAATAACATGGGAGACCATAGACTCCCTAAGTTAGCTTTAAACTCCAGCGAAAATCACCTAAGGCTCAAGCGTGGGTGGTATAAAGATACTAGGTCTTGGTTAAATCACTGGAAGATCGATGAAAATGTTGCATTGCAAAATATTAATAACATTAAAAATTTTATTGCTTCTAAGTTTAAAGAAAAATTGTGGTGTGAGAAAGATTTAGAGGCCGAAAGAAAATTAAGATATTATAAGGAGGTCATCAACCCTACTGTTGAAGATCAAAACTATCTCTCTATTTTAATCAGTCCTAAGAAAAAAATTAATATAGCTAAGATAAGAACGAACTCGCATGAGCTCCACAGCGAAACTG
>LPNX010767703.1:4551-25358 GCA_001517045.1 Pseudotsuga menziesii
TAATGTACATGCTCTTAAAAAGAATTGAAATTTTATGTGTATTTATGAGTGGAACTATATGGTAATAAGTCACACTAATTACAATGTACCTTAGGTCACACTAATTAAAATGTACCTTGGGTGAGTCTATTTAGGAGTAAAACACAAGTACTTAGGTCTTAATAGTTCTAAATATAATATCAATATTTAAGTATGAATATTGATACCAAATACAATTTGGTAAAAAAAAAAGTAAAAAAAAAACATTTCTTTTTAAATTAAAAAATTATGTTTTTATTAAAAAAATTTAAATAACAATCCTTCCTCACTTTTTGACACCTCAATTTCTTTTACAAGTTAAGTCAAGCCAAGTTAAACTCGACAAGAAAGATATGTCAAATGAGATCACCATAGGAGGTATGGGATTTTTTTATTAATATTATAACATATTAACCAATTTCAAATAAGTTTTTATTATTTGTCTCGGGCTTACAGTTGATTAATTGTCTCTATGGTTCATATAGGTTTTGTTTAGTTGGTGTTTTATGGATTTTTTCCAATCCTCCGTGAATTCACGGAGGATTGAAAAAAATCGGACAGCATTTCGGCTTGCCCGAGACACATTTCAAAATTAAACCGGTAGCATAAACCCTACCGGTTGAGATAAAAAATTGGGTAGCTTTTCAGCTTACTCGAGACACATTTCAAAATTAAACCGGTAGCATAAACCCTACCTGCTACCGGTTTAGGGTTTAGGGTTTCAAAATTTCAAAATTAAACCGGTAGCATAAACTCTACCGGTTGGCATAATTTATATATATTTATAACAAATTAACAAAAAAAGGGAATTTAACTACAAATTTTCAAAAATCCAGCAGCATTTCTACTTGCCGGTACACATTTTAAACATCAAAATTATAAAAACATACATTTTTTTTAAATCCCATTTAAATTGAAAAACAGTTATTTAAATTGTTACCTCTTGGCTCCGACATTGTGATGAGGTTGGGTTGCTTTGGGGTGCTTGGGTTGCTAATTCTTCCGTCGCCGTTCCGTCCCTGTCTCTCGGTCGAGCATCCGTAGGTAAAAAGTTGAAAAAATATGGCCGCACCCCCCGCCGACCTCCTTTTATAATTTTTTGGACATAGGCACCTCGGTGGAGGTATGTACCTCGACCGAGGTCCATACCTCGGTCGAGGTATGAAACCTCGACCGAGGGTTAATCAATACCTCGACCGAGGGCTGAAAAAACCCTCGGTCGAGGGCTTGATAAAACCTCGGTCAAGGTCTGTAAACCTCGGTCGAGGGCTTGATAAAACCTCGGTCGAGGTAGTTTTTTTTTTTTTGCCGAAATCCGCTTGCCAAAAAGTGTTACCCAGGTCCATGGATTCACCCCTATTCATATGGTAAATATTTTTCCTAGAAATTAGTTATTTGAGTTGGTTTACTTTGAGTTTGTAATTCTTCTTCCACGTCTAATCCGAATATGTTATTGAAGATATTTAAAGTTATATATGTATTTCTCTCACATTAATTTTCTTAGGGTTTCCAATGTAAATTTTCTGGGCAATTGGTAAGTTTACATCATTTTTTTCTGCTTGTTTGTTAAATGAAATTCTTCAATAATATAAAATTCAAGGAGCCCTTTGTTGAAATATTGTAACTTTGAAGAATATTTTATTGTATTTTATTATTGTAATTTATTCGGAGATGTTTTATTCCTCCGTTGGGATGTTATTGTATTTGGTCATCATAGAGTCATGAGGTAAAGCCTTCATTGTAAGTATGTTCGATAGAACCCTCCATAAAGTAATATTGTATTGTTTTGAATCTTCCTAGGTAAGCCACCCCAATTAAGTTTGTTAGGGCCGACCTAGTTAGGGAAAAATTCAAGTGGAAAATAAAGTTTAAATAGGAGTGATGTGCTCCTCATTTGGACACATACACTCACTTGTGTAATGCGCATAGGAGAGAGAGAGAAAGAGAGAGATGAAAGGAGAAGGAGCACTTGTTTGGGATTTTCTTTGTACTTTTGGTCATCTATATTGAGGAATTTTTGTTGGGTTTTCTTCCCCTAGAGGGTTTCCCAAGATAAATCAGTGTCTATCTTGTGATTGTGTTTCTTTCAGTGATCATGTATATGCTATTGTTGTGAAATTGAATTGAATACTAATGTTATATATATTAGCATATTGAATCTTAACATGCTATCAGAGATATCCTGAATATGACAACTTTCATAAGGAGAAATTCTCTCTCTTCTCTCTCTGGATAGAAATTAGGGTTCATGTCAAAGTTGAAATTTCGGAAATCTGATAGCATAGAAATTTTCACCTCCCTAGGGTGCATCTATTGATCCCTAGATCGAAATTTTTGAATGGGTATATCTCCGTGAAAGTCAAACCCTAGTTTTCTCTGGACTAGAAAACTATAGAAACTTCAGATCATAATTTCACATGTCAATTTTGAGAGTTCAATATTTAGAATCTCTAGAAACCAAGTGTACCATCCAATTCACCTCAATCAAGCACATCTCTTGGTAAGGTCAGTTTTGTATTTTGAGAAATTTCATTTTTTGGTGACCTCCTGGATAAGATGGACCCAAGCATTAAGCTTGAGGATAAGATAGAAGGCATGAAAATATAGGATTTGCCTCATTATTAGAGAGAATGATCTTTCCAAATACATCAAGGAAGAAGTTGCAGAACTTGAAGAGGATGAAGCTAAGGAGAAGCACAAGAAGGACCTGATTAGGGAAATAATGATCATTGTTGATTTTATCAAAGACCACTTGATTTCTCAAGTGTCATCCAAAGAGATTCCGAAGGAGATGTATGATTCCCTAGCCAGAATGTATGAAGGAAGAAACATCAATAAAAATATGAATTTGAGAACTCAATTGAAGAGTACCAAGATGTGCTAAGGGGAATCCATCCAAGAATACTTCACAAGGGTCTCCCAGTTCAAGGAGCAACTAGAAGCCATTGGAGACTCCCTTGATGAATATGAGCTAGTTATGACTACTCTCAATGGTCTCACTAGACCTTGGGATTCATTCATCCAGACTATGTGTACCAGAAGGGAAAGCATGAAATTCGACATTGTATGGGAAGATTGCATCCAAGAGGAGGATAGAGTAGATAATAGAGAATCTCTACTTAAAGAATATGATCAATCCCTAACCACCCATACCAAGAGAGGAAGAAGTGAATATAAATTCAACAAGGAAATCCACAAGGAGTCTCAACCTCCCAATAAGTTCCAAAGGAGAAGAGGAAATAATCCAAGAAGAAACTACTCCAACTTTCAATGTTTCAATTGTAACAAGCTAGGACACATTGCCAAAAAATTTCAATTGAAGAAAGAAGAATACAAGAAGAACAAAAACAACAAAAGAGATCATGCATACCTAGATGAATATGAAGATGAAGAAGAAGAGGAAGAAGGACCTCAAAGAAAACAAGCAAAAGAAGAAAATGCAAAAGCATATGTATTATTCTCTGCAGTCTCTGGGTTTGTGACACTTAAAGAAGATACATTGGTTATTGATATTGGTGCTTCAAATCACATGATGAGACAAAATAAAACCATGTTAAAACTTGAAGAGAAGAACTCTCGTCATAAGGTATCATTAGGATATGACTATTAATACCATATCAAAGGAATTGGCGAAGCAAGCTAAAAGCTTGATTTTGGAACCCCCATGAAGTTAAGGAAGTCTTATATGTACTAGGTTTGAAGAAGAATTTACTTTCTATCTCAGCATTAGGTAAGAAAGGACACAAGGTTGCATTTATAGATGGACAAGTACTTATGTTTCCCAAAGGAAAATCAATTTAAGATGTAGTTGTCATTGGTGAAGAATAATGAGGCTTATATAAACTCAAGGGACATTTAGAAACAATCCTTTTTCATGGGACCACCAGCCCAAGTGAATTATGTAATAGGAGTCTTGTTCACATCAACTACAAAGCACTACCCCATGTGAGCAAAGTAGTGATAGATTTACTAGATTTGAAGATTGATCATGAAGGAATTTGCAAAGGATGTGCAAAAGGAAATAATATCAAGAATCCATTTCCGAAGAGCGAGACAAAGACTAAAGGTACGTTGGAGTTAACCCATTCAGATGTATGTGGTCCAATTCCCTCCACACATTTGTTACATTTATTGATGGCTATTCAAGAAAGACATGGATATATTCCTTGAAAACAAAGGATGAAATATTTGGAAAATTCAAGGAAGTCAAAGCCTTGATAGAGAATCATTCAGAAAGAAGAATCAAGACACTCAAAATAGACAATGGTGGATAATATACTTCAAAATATTTTGAATCCTTTGGTAAAGAAGTTGGGGTCAAGAGGGAACTAACTACTCCCTACAATCCTCAACAAAATGGTGTTGCGGAAATAAAGAATATGACCATTATGGAAGCAGTGAAGAGAATGATACATGATCAAGATATTCCAATGCATCTATGGGATTAAGCAACAAGGACGATATTTTATGTATATAATAGATGATCCCATAGTGCCCTTGGATTTAAGACTCTAGAAGAAATGTTCACAAGAAAGAATCCTGAAGTGAGACACTTCAAGATATTTGGTTTCCCAGTATATGTTCACATACCTAAAGAAAAAAGAACCAAGTTGGACCCTTCCAAAAAGAAGGGAATATTTGTTGGATATTGTGAAATCCTCAAATCCTTCAGAATATACATTCCAGGATTCCATCACATAGAAATTAGTAGAGATGTAACAATTGACAAAGAAGCAGCTCTCAAGAGATCCAGAAAGTGCCAACTTGAAGAAGTATATGACGAAGATGTACCTCCCAGAAATATAGAAGCTGCACCCTCCCCCGAAGATGAAACATCAAAAGACCATAATATGCTAGAACCTCAAGAACATCCTACTATGAATATGTCACGAAAGAGAAATCTTGTTTGGGTAAGAGAAACTATACAAGAAGCAAAGAAGTATGGATCTCCAGAAGGCTCCACAAGAGTTAGCAAGAAGTCAAAACCATTTTCCAGTTATGTGGCTTTGATGTGTGATCTTGTAGATCAAGAACCTAGCCTTTATGAAGAATCTATATAGAAGAAAGAATGGTTAGAAGAAATGATGGAAGAATATCAATCAATAATGAAGAATGATGTTTGGAATAAAGTTCCTAATCCAGAACGAAAAAGTGTGGTATCTTCCAAGTGGATCTACAAGATAAAGCATGCAATTGATGGAAGTATTGAGAAATGCAAGGCAAGGTTTGTATCTAGACGATTCTCTCAGAAAGAGGGAATTGATTATGAAGAGACATATGCACCAGTAGTAAGGCACACTTCCATTAGAACTATCATGGCACTTGCATCCATGATGAAGTGGAGCTTACACCTGATGGACGTGAAGACATCTTTCCTGAATGGTGTTATTGAGGAAGAAGTGTACATAGAACATCCAGAAGGATTTGAAGTTGAAGATAGACTTACTCATGTTTTCAAGTTGAAGAAGGATCTGTATGGATTGAAGCAAGATCCTAGATCTTGGTATGGAAGGATAGATAGCTTCTTGACAACCTTGGTCTTTACCAAAATCAAAGATGACCCTAACCTTTACTTTAATGTTATGGATAATGAAACTGTCATATTATTGTTGTATGTGGATGATTTATTTTTTTACAGGAAATGAGAAACAAATTGTAGAGTGCAAGAAGAAGCTCACTGAATAATTTGAGATGAAAGGCCTTGGATTGATGCACTACTTTATAGGTATGGAAGTATGGTAGAACCCAAAAGGAATCTTTTTCAACTAAGAAAAGTATGTTGCAGAAATCCTAAAAAGATTGTATACGTTGGAATATAAATCCATGGCCACACCCACGGATACCAGCCTAAATTTGTTAGCTGATGAATCGTCATAGTTAGTGTATGTGACTTGATACATACATATTATTGGGTCGTTGATGTATTTTACTAAAACTAGGCCAAATATATGTGTTGGTCACCCTATATGCTAATTAATTACAACTAACACACAGAATGCTCAATATGAATTGTCAACCCCGGGAAGTCTTTTTGTTTCAAATATAATTAGCACAATCTATGCATAAAAACTTAAGTAGCTGGTTGAATAAATGAAAGATGATTTTCCTACCTATTTTCTCATTCAAACTCTTCTCATGGATAAAACTAATCTAATTTACCCATCTAAGAATTCAGAAATGCAATTACCTTCCTACAACATCAATTCAACAATAAAAAAATATAAGAATAGATAACTAGAATTAATTTTGTAAGAATTTAAATCCTAACAGTATCAAACTAAAAGTGAATCAAGCATGACCTATTTAATTCAATAATATAAGAATTGGAAACAACAGTAATTGAACCAAACAAACTCCAAACCATAATCTGACTAAATTAGCAAACCTGAGAAAGATAAGTAGCTGAAAGGAACTAGAGCCGAGCTTGACAATAACAGCTATTCGCACATATACATAATAAAAACTATCCTACACAGTTGATTGTCACACCACACAGCTGCAGTTTAATAGGAATGCAAACATTAACTATCAACGGAAACCCAATGATCAACTATTACTGTTGCAACTAACTGTAAATGCATCTACTATCATTTCCACACCCCACAACAAAAATAATCAAAGCATTTAATTAACTCGGCAATCTCTGTGGGAAGGCAGGACCAACCTTCGAATAGAGACATCGGGACTAACACAAATTAAGACGTAGAAATTTGAAGAATTATTCATTGTATTAAAATGGTGAATTATAGTTACAGCTCTCTGTCACAGCTTACATAGTTTGATAATAATCAACCAACCCCAGGCTCAGATCTCCTCCCCATATTTATACATGAACAACATAATTCTCACCCACTAATATTAGGCAACCATTAAGATCTACGATCTTATGGATGCCTTGTTACAACATGATGTTATAGTTGTGAGTGAAATTGAATGGAGATAGAGAATATAGGGAGTGTTGTTCTTCTGGCCGTTAATGGATCAAACAGAATAAATTAGATGGAAGATACCCTATCTGTTTCAACTATGCCCTGAGTGGCGAAGTACTGTTGCAGCTGAATTATGTTGCAGCTACCATGTGGAGCGACGATCACTGTTCCCATTCAGCATATGGAATCGGTACAAAAGAGTAACAACTGGTACCAAATCTAGACTAAGCAGGCTGCTACACCTATGTTCCTCAAGCCTTGAACTATCTTTATAAAATCAAGACATATTAGCATAATTCAAGAGACTTCATAAAAATCTTAGGCATTAATAGAATAAAACAATAATTGATCATACCTGTAAATATTTAAGCTCAATGTGAGGAAAAACATATGTTTGGTGTGTAGAAATGAAGTAGGACAAGACAAAAATATATAATGGGTGTGGTAAAAAAGGGGCTATTACTGGACCCAATATCTCCCCCCAACTATCCAGTTTCATGTCCTCATGCAAAAAACTTCCACTATTATGAGTCTAGATATAGACCTCATTCATGGAGAGAGGAAAAATGGTAGAATCTTTCAGGTAGTTCACCTCCATCCAGATATCCCTTGCAGGAATCCCAGTATTTCCAGCACTGCTTCTCCTCTACCTTAGTTAGTGTAAAATCATCCATGTATGGCCTTGTTGGCCACCACATAAGTGCAAACTTATATTTGAGTCCCAGCCAATGAACTCCACACTTCTTCATGTAATCAAGATATCCTTCCACCCTAGGGAGAGCCTATTTAAAAATTTTGAAACAATAAGGTTCCCTTTTCTTTAAAATTGAACAAGAAGTCTGCCACCTGTGCTTACTACCTTCCATGGAAAGATGTCATTGTTTATAGATCTAGTCAACACAGGTGGAGATAACCTTTTCTTGAAGTTCCCTCAACTGTTAAGTCTTCATAGGAGATACAAGCCTCCTTCCATGGAGCATAAGGAGAAACTGAGGAGAATGAGGTTCACTCCTAATCCATAGATTGGAGTTGGCCTCATTCTAAGAAATTGTCTAAAAAGAATTTTCCCACTGTACATGATTATTAACAAAAGAGGAAAAGGCTCTCAATTGAACATCTCCCAAGTAAGGAGCAAGGTTAGAGCGAATGTCCATGGGACAAGCCATCTCATGCAAATAGAGTTCACAGAACAGGTTTTGTTCATTGAATCTGATCTCCACAAAGGATTCCAAGAACTGGGTAGAGGGTGTCAACTTATAAGGTCTCCCTTCATTTAAGTATTTCAATTTAAATAGGGTCATTTGTTCATACAAGAACAATGGATAGGAGGGATATGGAGCTCTAGAACTCATCAATTCCCAAGAGAGAGTGTACATTTAATCTTTTTCTTTCTGCATGGATTTGAATTTCTTCAATTCCTTTAACTCTTTTTGCACCTTCTCCCATTGAAACCTTTGGAAAGTTAACTCCTCTACCCATTTCTCCCTTAATTCTCTGATAGCTCTTATGTACTAAAAAAGGGGAACCATTCCCTCCTGGAATCGGTTAGCATGATCTTTCCACATCTTCACTTCCAACTTTAATAGTGAGAGATCTGTATCTTTCTCATCATCAGAATCTAAAAAACTTTCTTCAGGGATATGCATTCCTACCTTATCACCAGATGTCTCAGCCTTATTACTTTGAATTGGGAGTGTAATAGCTTCCTCTTTTATCAGTGTTGCAGCAGTCTCTTTCTGTATAGATCCTTCAACAAACAATTTTAGGAATTTTGTTTCTTGTGTGACAACATCCTCTTCGATCAGCACTGCAGCAGTATCTATCTATGTAGCTGCTTCAGCAAACAATTTTGGTGATGTTGGTTTTTGTGTAACAACATCCTCTTCCATCAGCACTGCAGCAGTTTATGTCTATGTGGTTGCTTCAACAAACAATTTTGGGAGTACCATTTCTTGTGTGACAACATTCCTCTTCCGAATCCCATTCCTAGCAGCTTCAGTTTGTGTTGCATTCTCGACAGATAATTTTGGGGATGTTGGTTCTTATGTAAGAGTATCCTCTTCTCGTTTTGATTCTACCTAGGATAATTCTGTGTCTTGATACTATCCTAGAGTCTCATCAAAATCCTCTAGGTTCTCGTCAGGGATTGTTTCTACCTCTAGCTCATTTGCTTCCAATTGAATGGAATCCTCAACAAGAATTTTTGAGGATGTTGGTTCTTGTGTAACAACATCTGGTTTTCCAATTTCTTCCAACTGTTGATGATGCTCTTCAGTGAATTCAATGTCTCCTAAAAAATGAGACTGGTCCAAGAATATTTTAGTATCCCCTAATGGCTGGGATTGTATTTGTTCATCTTCTCTAGTTCGATGTCAGGGATCATGTCAAATTTTGGTTCATTTTCATGATTTGGCTCCACTAGAGGTGCTTCTTTTTCTTCTTCAATTTCCTGTGCAGGTTTTTGTGAAACAAATACCCACACTGTGACTTTATATCCTGACTAGTTAAAAATTTCACCACACTCTCGACACTGCTTTTTCTTGTTCTTCACTTTCCTTAGCAAGAGGTGAACCCTCCAAATGATTTGAAGCCTCCACCAATGTATTTAGTCTTTTCTCCACCTACTTTTTACATGCTTCTTCCCAATTTTCCAGTTCCCTCTGAAGAATTTGAAATTCCTCTTTTAGCAAGCCATTCTCATAGAAAAGACCTTCAATTTTAGGTTCTTGTGGAACAATGTTTGACTAGGATGTCAAAGTGGGAAATTCAATATTTGCTTCAATGTTTTCCCATATTTCCCATGTCGCTTCTACCGTTTTGACATACCTGGTTCTCCTTCTATTCACCTGACGTGATGACTGACCTTCCTCTTTTGATCTTATTATTTTTCTGTGTGGTACAGGGGTTTCTAATTCTGCAACTGGTACAAAAGGAATATCTCCATTTTCATCATATTCTCTTGTCTTGGTCATCACGATTTATCCTTCTATTAG
This sequence comes from Pseudotsuga menziesii, assembly GCA_001517045.1. NCBI lineage: Eukaryota > Viridiplantae > Streptophyta > Pinopsida > Pinales > Pinaceae > Pseudotsuga > Pseudotsuga menziesii. The sequence continues at coordinate 14,492 of LPNX010767703.1, forward strand.
AGTTCCACCCAACTCAGGGGAGGATTCAATGGTAAATATCTCTACATCTTCTTCTTCCCTTGTAGCTTCCACATCCTCAGCTTCCACTGTCGTAGCATCTAATCCTGCTCTAGTCTCAGCTTCTGTTGCTGAAGTTTCCATAATAACTATTCCCTCTATAGGTTTTGTTTCTATTGCAGCCTCCTCCAATCCTTCCTCTTGATTATTTTGGTTCTGGTCTGACACTGTCTCATCACCCCTCGCAACTGAATTTGAGGGACTCTATTCCTCCTCTTCTACTTCAACACCCCAATTGTGCAAGTTATCTATCTTCTTCCTCTATTTCAGCACCACCAAACTGTGCAGGTTCTGGAATTATCCCAGGCCGGGCATTAAACTATGCCCAGGTTCAGTTCTATTGTGCTAAGGCCCTTAATATGAGTATTTTAACTAGGCCATGGTTGGTAAGAGAAGCAAGTGGGTGTCAGGATGTCCTTACAAACCCCACCATGTAATGTATGGTTTTAAGCAAATAAAATGGAATATTGAGTAGATTCTTGTGATGTATATGAGACAATAAGGGAAATTCAGAGAAGTAGATAGGTTGGTACCTACCTTCACAGGTGATATATTTATTCAGGAAGACTGCCACTTCATTCCAAGGACACGTTAATGATTCTAGTGCTATCCCATGCCTTCCTTGAGGAACATGTTCACCAATTGCAAGAAAATCCTGCATTGTGGCCGCATTATGGGTTTTTCATCCAAACCAGGTCCTTCCTATTTTAGGTAAACCAGTAACCTCGACCATAATTTCTTCTGTGACTTCTATGCACATACCTCTGGCCTCCAAATGGGTGTCTATCAAATTGAGGGTGAATTGTGAAGTTGTTTATGTGTGAAAACCATTTAGGAATTGAAAGTACTTAGTCCATCCAACCGCTTCAAAAATGGCAAAAACCTCTACGTTCCTATGTAGAGCCCCTATAACCACAGGTTCATGTTGAGCCACTATACCCATATCACCTCTCCTTCTTAGTTCTGATATCGACTCAAGAAATTATAGGTACAAAAGTGGAAGTTGCAGCACACGAACGTTCAATGAACAACTGAGGTCAGGATTGGATATTTTAGGAAAATGAATACAATTATGATAAGCGAATAATTGGCAATATTTGGCACAAACTAGGAAAAAGGTGACGGTCGTGTAGTAAGTCCAAGTACCGATTTAGACACATCGATTGACAATTAAATGGGTATAGGTTGTTGACGGATATAAAAGACAAAGCATGATTAATTTTGTCAAATCCAGTTTATGCCTAATCATGTAAATGGTCAGAATCCGTACCTTCACAATATAAGATGAGTCATGACTTTCCATAATGGTTCAACGTGTCATCATAGCCATCAATTGAAAACATAATTGCACATGTTCTACTATGATCTTACCCACACTTCTTCAATCAACAAGTACATCCAAGTTTGTTGGCACTCGTGGAAAACCAATAGTTGTCTTTTCATTCTTGGTGGAACTGTGGTTGGGGTTGTCACTGGTGGCGAGATTTATGGACAAATCTGATGGAGTCGCAGCTGTTTTATGGACAAATCAGGAGGATTTAGACCTGCGAAAGTAAGAAATGTAGTAAAAATATAGGTGAGTCACAACTGGTTCATAGATAAATCAGGAGGAGTCACAACTGCAAATCATAAGAAATGTAGGCAAAATTTGATGGAATCACAGCTGGAAAGGAGGGAAACTATGGCATAGTCACAACTACAAAAATAGAGAAATAGTCAATATTTAGTGGAGTCACGGGTGGAAGATAGGACAAGTCTGGCAGAATCACTGCTACGAAAATAGAGAAATTGGAGAAATTTGGCGGAGTTGCAGCTGGAGAGTAGGGAAAATATGGCAAAGTCACAACTGCAAAAACTAGAGAAATAGGAAATATTTAACTAAGTTGCAGCTAGAAGTTAGGACAAGTCTGGCGAAAATCACAGTTGCGAAAACAACAATATCGGCAAAATTTGGAGGATTCGTAGCTGGAAAATAGGACAAGTCTGGTGGAGTTACAGCTGCAAAAAATAGAGAAATGGATAGAATTTGGTGGAGTTGCAGCTGGAAAATGCGGCAAGTCCAGGAGAGTCACAGCTGCAAAAAATGGGAAAATAAGAAAATATTCAATTGATTAGTTATTGTTGAACTGTTCATCTTCATCAAGGAGTTATTCATGATAGGAAAATAAGTTTAGGCACCTGCAATCGTTGGCCCAGTCGTGACCGTTGCTCCTCAAATAGATTCTTGTACACATTCTTCAAAAGAAAACCGATCAAGTGTAAAAAAAAAAAAAAAACAAAGCAACAATTTTATTTATGTACAAATTCCTGTGTGGAAATTGCAATGTTCTTTAAGAATTCACAGGAGCAAAAAATAATTCCTTCCATTACATTAACTGATAATATGGATCAGCTGCAACACGCGAAATGAATGCATCCTTTCAAATCAGCTTATGATACAGTGACATCATGTGACCATTAGAAAATAATGGCATCTCTTCTTCATCAATAGTAACCACGCAGATTGTGCCATTGTCAAATACTTTGTCTATTTTCTAGGGTCCCAACCATCTTGTACGCAACTTACCTTTAAAGTCCCTCTTGAATATTGAATCATACAATAAGGCCCAGTCTCATTCATAGAATACTTTCTTCTTTATGAACTGATTATGCCACTTAGAAAGCTGTTTCTAAATTAACATTGTCTGATGCACAACAACCGTGTGTTTCTCATCCAGTTCATTTAATTGACCCAATCTATTCCTCTCAGCTTCTGTCAAGTCTAAGTTTGCCTCTATAGATTTCTTTAAAGTTTTAATTTCAAATTCAATGGGAAAGACAATGTTATTACCGTACACTGATTCGTATGGGGATAAGCTTGTACTATTGTCCCATGTGGTGCGGTATGGCCACAATTCCTCTGGAAGTGTGTCAGCCTAGTCTCTACGATGGATTCTGATTGTTTTTGTGAGGATGGCCTCAATTACCTTGTTAGAACTTTCCACTTGGCCATTGGCCCGTGGATGATAAGGTGAGGATATCATGTGCTGAATGTGATATTTTTGTAATAGAGCTTCCATTTTGTGAGACAAAAATTAAGGTCCTCCATCTGTAACTATCTCCTTGGGTACTCCAAAATAGCTGAAGATTTCTCCATATAAGAAATCTATTACAGCCTGGTAATTGGCCTTGACCAAAGCTACAACCTCCACCCATTTCGTCATATAATCGGTGAAAACTAAGATGTAAACTTTTTGCTTCGAGGAGGGGTTGATAGGCCCTACAAAATCTAGGGTGCATCTCTCAAAAGGTTCATCCACCAGCTGTGGTTGAATAGGAATCTCATCTATTCTGTTTGGTTGTCCCGTCCTTTGGAAAATATCAAAAGCCTGAACATATTTCTTTGCATCCTTGGAAACTATTGGCCAATAATAGCCCATTCGTAATACCTTATGACGTATTTGTTTGTCAGAAAAAATTTCCCCATAGGGCTCATCGTGGAAAGCCTTCAATGTACTAAAAATTTCATCCTCCCTTACACATCTGCTCATCTCAAGATCAGGACCTGTGTAGAAACGTTTACCGTCTATCCAACAGTACCTGACACTCTGTTGTATATTTTTTCTCTTTTCTCTCTTTGACAAATGTGCTAGAAGCTTTCCTGCAGCCAAATAGTTAGCAACATCTGCATACCAAAGGGAATGAGCTGAAGCTGCAAACAAATGTTGATTTGGGAAGGAATATTCAACTGGTAAATTGTCATCATTGTTAGTAAGTCAAGATAAAAAATCAGCAACAATGTTTTCCTTCCCAGGTCTGTCAATAATTGTAATGTCAAATTATTGTAACAATAGCAACCATCTAGTTACTATAGCATTAGTGACAGGTTTGTTCATTAAGTACTTAATGGCTGAATGGTTAGTGTGCACAAAAGTGGGGTATCCAGTAATATAGTGTCTGAATTTATTGATGGAATAAACAATGCCAAGAAATTCCTTTCTGTAACAGTGTAATTGAGTTCAGTAGGGGCCAAGTTTTTACTGATATAGTAAATTGCATATGGGGCATGACCTTCCCGCTGTCCCAACACTGCTCCAATAGCAATGTCAGAGGCATCTGAGGAAATATGGAAAGGCAGAGCCCAATTATGCCCCCTTAATATAGGAGTTGTAGACAGCCTCTTATTAAGTTCAGTAAACGTTAATTGGCATGCATCATTCCAATCAAACTGTACATCCTTCATCAACAGAGTAAATAAAGGAGAAGATAGCTTGGAAATTTTTTCTATAAATATTATGTAATAACCAACATGCCCTAAGAAGCTACATACCTCTTTTTGTGTTCGAGGAGTGGGTATGTTTTCAATTACCCTGATTTTGGATGGGTCTACCTGGACACCATTAGTAGAGACGAAGTGCCCCAGAACTACACCCTCGCTCATCATTATATGGCACTTTTTAGTGCTCAAATATAGTTTGGTTTGTTCACAATGTACTAAAACCTTTTCTAAATTTTCTAGTGCTTTTTCAAAGCTACTACCATATGGGGTAAAGTCATCCCTAAAAATTTCCATGCTGTCATTAACCATCTCAAAAAATATCCCAATCACAGCTCTCTAAAAGGTGGCAAGTGCATTACACAAACCAAAGGGAACTACCATGCATGAAAAGGTACCCCAGGGACAGGTGAAAGTAGTATTGCCTTGGTCCTCGGGAGAAATCTGGATTTGATAGTAACCATTGAATCCATCTAGAAAGGAAAAAAAATTCTTCCTAGACAAGGTATCAAGTACCAGATCAATAAAACGTAGGGGAAAATGGTCTTTCTAAATTGCTTTGTTCAACTCCCTATAATCTACGCAGACTCTCCACTTCCCATTCTTTTCTGGCACTATCATGAGTGGAGAAACCCACTCATTGTTTGAGATTGGGTATATAAACCCTGCTTTCAAGATTTTTTGGATTTCTTCTTTCACTATATCCATCAAGTTAGGGTTCATCCTTCATTATGGTTTGCACATAGGCCAGGAATCACTTTGAATGTAAATGTTATGGATGCATAGATTAGAAGGGATACCCTTCATATCTGTGTACTCCCAAGCAAAATCTCCCTTATGCTATTTTAGCAGAGTGATCAGGCGTTCCAGGTCATCGGGACTAAGATTCGAATTAATGTTCAGTGTTTTTCCTAGCTCTATCTCAACTGAAATGCTTTTCGAGTTTTTAAGTACTAGAATTATGTTGGAATCACTGACTTAGGTCTTCTCTGTTAGATTTTCTTGTTTTTATTCACCTAAAGTGTTGTTTAGGACCTGGTAAACAAAGTTTATTGATAGATGTGGGCTCACTGATGAAACTATTGATAATACCGTCCTTTGTTTCATCCTTAAAGGTTAAGGATTTCCCTATCGTTAATAATAGTTGAACGCCTTCTTCCTCCTCCAGCTCCATCCACAGTGGAGTTTCAGCTTCTAAGATGAGTCGATCTGGAGGGTATAAGGTCAAGCTTTTTGTATCAGTACCATATGAGATAGTCATAGACCCTGACCAACAACTGATGCAAGCATCTGCTATGGCTAACCAAGGTCTTCCCAGGATCAACAGATGTCCCCCTAGCTGTGACTTCGGTTGCAAAACCAAGAATTACGTAGGGTACTCCCATGAATCAACTGAGACAATGAGTTCATCAAGGATTCCCTCAGGTTTGATTGTGGACATGTTAGCAAGTTCTAGGATAGTAGGGGTTGGACGAAGATTAGTGAGCCCAAGTTTTCTCACAGTTTCGATGGTCATAATGTTGATAGTTGTGCCTAAATATACCAAAACATTTGGTATCTAAGTGTTTCCAATTTGTATTGTAATAGTAGGGTTTCTAGGATCATCATACTTGGCCAAGAGAGTTTTTCCAATTATTAATTCAGAAATTTTTCCTATTACATGGACAGTGGGAGGATCCTTGGGCTTTCTTCCTAGTTTTCTTACAAACAGATCTCTGACTATTTTGGCATAGATGGGCATGTCATGAAGGGCCTGTAACAGTGGAATTTCGACATATAAGTTCTTTGATTTTCCTAAGAGATTAAATTGAGGTTGTTCCATTGTCTTGTGTAGTGTTAGTTGCTAAGGATATGAAGGTTCTCTAAGTAGTTGTGTAGGTTGCATTTCAATGAGTGTTTCTTTCTTGTGTTTCATCCAGTATCTCAGTAGGATTCTCAGCATACTCAATGATGGGGATTGTTGTATTAGATGAGTATTGCTGATTCATTCTTGCTTCAGTCACAGAAGATGGAACAACTTCAATGAATAAGGGATCCACTACCCTCCCTGATCGTAAGTGTATGTCATTACAGGGAACTGAGGTAATGGAGTAAGCAGGCATGTTGGCAGTCTCAAATTGACAAACTACTTTATTATTTGGGTTAGGGCTAGGTTGGGTAGGAATCTGTGGTCGTATTAGCATGTTCATTGGTGCAACGTTGTTTTGGAGTCGCGGTTGCAGCTGCTGATACTTTTGGTGAGGGTGTTGTTGAGGAGGGTACTGTTGATGAGGGAATTGTTGATGAGGCCATTGGTTATGAGGAAACTAATTTCCTGGATGTGAGTTTCTCCAACTAGGAGACCAAGAAGTTTGTTGGTTTGATTGTTGTGCCCAAGGTGACCAAGAGTTAGAATTTTGTATAAAAGTTTGAGATGAATTCCATTGATTGTTAGAATAATGTGAAGGGAATTGTGTATTCATGGTATTCACATTATTCCAAAAAGGTAATGAATCTGGATTCATAGCTTGATTTCGAGGCTATCAAGGCTTCTTTTGAGCAATGACGTAAGCTTTCTCCACATCAGGAGTAGATGCCTGCGGGACTTCTTTAACTTGGCGTAGTGAAGGAAATTCCTTAGTATCATGATTTAATTCACAGAGTTGGCATACTTCGACCTTGTCAAGTGGACATTCCTTTAGTGGGTGCTTCTTCTTGCATCTGGGATAGAATATGCCAAGTGTCAAATCTTCTACTGCTTTCCTCTACTTTTCTCTCAGGACGTCCATTTCTAAGGAGATGGAGCTCATCATTTCTGTCTCAAAATTTTCAGGAAGGTTTCCTATTTCTTCCTGAGCAGCTCCTCCATTAGATGACTTTTGTTTTCTATTGAAGACATCTCATTCTATTCCTTGGTCTCATTTGTTGGTTCTGGAGGATCCTCTCGAATATATTCTACATAAGTTGACAATCTTATCGAAGGGTTCTTTTGAGATATCCCCTTTTCCAAACAAATTTAGCATGTCCACGGAATCTTCTCTAATCCCACGAAGTAGGATAATTTTGAGCACATCTAACCCCATGTCAGTTTGTCCTGCCCTATGTACATTATACAAAAGTCTCTCAATGAAGTCCTCCAGAATTTCTTCATCTTTCTGTACCATCTTAAACAATTCTTCTCTTTTGTATTTAGTGTTACAATACTCTTGGTATTTTCCAAGGAACACCTGTTTCATTTGTTCCCATGTGGTAGCAGTCTCACCACCCAAGCTCATAAACCATCGCAGAGTGTTGTCCTTCAAAGTAGCGAGGAAAAGTTTTAAACTTTGTTCATTGGACGTGTAATCATAGCTACAACATAGGATGTCAAATTCAAAGAGAAAATCATCTGGATCTGTTACCACCTAAGTTGTACTTAGTGGTTTTTATCAAGTGATCCTGGTGAACCAGATAAGGATAACTTGTTCGGACTTCAGAAGACCTTTGGAAGTACTTCTAGGAAGTGCTTGTTGTACTATATCACATGTTCATACCCCATGGGGGAATTGTAATAAATGTTCTAGCATGATAGTGTCTATAAAAGACTCGGTCTCTTAGACTTTATTTATCAATCTAATCAGCCCAAGGTGTTTTTTCCCTTGGTTATTATTGGTTGTTGAATAAACGACTGATAATTTCTGAGTTTTTCACTCCATACCTCCAAAGTTGGGGTGGTCGGCTTAGCATTTAGGCCTATTGAGGTTATTAGAGTCGATGTGTCAATGTATAAACATGCTAGGCATCATGGTCAAGTCATATGAACATGTCCAAGTCCCCCTAGGTTTTTTCAACTTTTTGAAAATTTAAATTTTTTCAGTGTTTTTTATTAAAATTTAATTTTTCCAAAACTTAGGCTATTTTTTAATAGTTTAATTGGAAAAAATGATTTTGTAATAAAAGTGGGTTCGGAAGTTAGATTCAGTCATGTAGGTGCTCATTTTCAAGCTAAGAGCACCCAGTAAACCTATAGACCCACTATTTCCTAGTTTTGAGTGATTTTCCATCACTCAGGTCAGAAAGCCCCAAAAAATCATTTATTGATTATTTTAATTAATAAATTGATGAATAATGGAGCAAATCCAAAATCACAGATCAGTGGACTCTCAGCTGATTTGATTGAAATTAGTCATATCTGAACCAGATTAACTGGATCTAGCAAATCCTTGACTAAAGGAGGTGATATGGACAGATCCAGAGTTGATCTTTAGTAGCCTTTATGGGGAATTGCACCCCCTCTCTCTCCTCCACATGTGTGGGATCTCCTGGGAGCTCTGTGGACTGATGCATTGGTTTATGGGTTGATATGTCAGCTCAATCACCCCCCTGATTGACAAGTAGGCTCAGTTCAGCTTCAGATCTGCATTGATTGACTCTCCTTCAGTTGATTTGGTCTGTCTCCTTCGGATTTGCACCCCCCCTGGGCTGGATCTCCTGGTTTTTGTATAAATCAAAGCACAAGCTTCCTCTTCCAAGCTAGTTAGAGCTGGGAATGAGGTGCTGCTGCTATTGTATTTTTTTTATTGTTCATTTGAAATAAAGAGAATATTTGGAGGCAAGACGGTGTTATGCCATTGTATGTGTGGATGATCATTGCCATTTTTTACTGAGGTAACCTGTATCTATGTTCATAATTTGCTGATTATTTGTGGATTCATTGCTAAGATTGATAATAAGATTATTATAATATTGATATGAAAGTTGCTTTTCAATAATTTTATTGGCCATCTCTTTCCTTCGATGCATGTTTAGAGATCTAGCTTCAGCATGTTTTATAAGTTTATATGCAGGTTATTTTGAATCTTTGTGTATGTACTAATCATATCTCACAAGTATTTAGGCAAGTCTTTGATTTCAATTGCAGGTTCCTAGATTGGAGAGGATGCTGATATAGTTTTCTTCTTTACTCTCTTGAAAACCATCCAAAGGCATAGTCGCTCGACATTCCACCTGAAAGTTCCATAGTGGATCTTTAAGGCTACCAGCACTTCTCTTCTCCTCTTCCTCCTTCAAAATATTAAATTCTCTTCAAATTGGTTACTATTAAAGAATCTTATTGCTTAGATCTGTCTCATTAATAAAATCACATATATATCTAGTTAGTAAGATCCTTTCTTAAGTTTAGATCTCAGTTCCTTTTTGCATCTAAAGTTATATGTTAAGAGATCTAGCTGAAATTACCCTCTTTTTTGCAAGCATTTTAAAGAAAATTTGTAGGTTGTTAATAAGGTAGTTTCATTTGCTGTACTTTAAAGTTTCATATTTTGCAAGAAAAGTGCATATCTCATTGGCTTCCCAAACAGCAAGCCAAGATCCCAAGGAAAGCTTGCTTTCCTTGGTTCCTTTTTTGCAAAACTAGATTACCCCAACTTAACAATTTTTTACTTAGTTTTTTTTCAGTAACTATTGTGGTGACTCAAAACACTTTTAAAGTGTGTTTGGGCACATTTTATTTTAATTGATCACTATTTTTTAGCAGGTCTAACAAAAAAGAGAAGGAGACTCTGCCCATTTTTCAACTCTTGGACGAACCAGAGCTTCCCGGAAGCTACCCCCACCGCTATGTTTAATTTTAGCTTGTTATAAGCTTGTTGTAAGCCTTTGGATCCCAGATAACAAGGACCAAAGTGCATCAATTTCAATTTTCTGATATTGTAAATCACTGCTAATAAAAATAAAATGTCTTTTCAAATAGGCTCTTTCGAGCCTATTCACCATCCCCCGTGGGGGGATTCGCGTTTGTGTCAATTTTTTACTTTTTTTTCATCTCTTTTTAATCTAGCATAGTTCTAATCTGTAGGGTAGTATACTTTGATTTATAATCATTTCCATATTCCATATTTGAGGTTTCAAAGTAATTTTAATACTTACCCCATGACTTCCGATTGAACTGAAAGGGGAAAGAGATGCATGGTAGGAATTATTAGAAAACCGACATTGTGTATCTTTGTTTTCCTTTTCATCAACTGTTTCATCAGCTTTAATAAAATTAACCCCTCGTTGATTCCCCGATTGAGATCCACTTGGATCGAAAGAGTTTCCTAGAGGGTTTTCTTTTAAACAAGAACACCTATCTTAAAATTTACTAAAATTGACAAGACTCCGGTGTGTATGCTCTACACTTGGATGCAGTTCATCCGATCAGTCAAGTTGCATCAAAAGCACTTGAGTGACTAGAATAACTAGGATTCACTTTCCCAAATTGACAAACCATCAGGTGAAAATCCAACACCTAGATCAAACCATTACGGTGGCAAAATACCCAAAGGAAGCGGGAACTTTTGAAAAGTGACCTCGGGCACCGATCTCTGTTACACCTGCAGGTGCATTATGAACAATAGCCTCAGAGACTCCATTCAGACCACATATTCCTTGCGGTTTGCCATGACGGTTTAGTTTTGGACATACTCCAAGTACTCTCGGGTATATCTGGAGTCCCCACCCTTTGCCTAATTTTAATCAACTCATATTTCACATTAACTTAAAACGTACCAAGAGGCAATCGCAAAACATTCACTCCAAGCACATGCAAGTACATTG